>NW_019104817.1:92442-118077 GCF_001995035.1 Momordica charantia | reverse complement strand
CGAAGAAGACTATTGGTAAAGGGCGTGAATCTAATGGCCTCTACACGTTTAATACACAAATACCTACAGCCACCGTTTGCACTCGAGTGCCAACTCCTTTCGAAGAACATTGTCGTTTGGGTCATCCATCTCTCTCAGTGTTAAAGAGTCTCCGTCCTCAATTTCACAGTTTGCATTCTTTAGATTGTGAGTCATGTCAATTTGCTAAGTTTCATCGTCTCAGTTCCTACCCTAGAGTCAATACACGAGCTAATGCTCTTTTTGAATTAGTCCATTCTAATGTTTGTGGTCCTTGTCCTATTGAGTCCAAAAATTGATTTCGGTATTTTGTTACTTTTGTCGATAATTTCTCTCGTGTAACTGGGTTATATTTGATGAAACATCGTTCTGAGTTACTTTCTCATTTTCGTAACTTTCATGCTGAAATTCGAACTCAATTTGGTGGCTCTCTTAAAGTTCTACGGAGTGATAATGCTAAGGAATATTTTTCTGGTGCTCTTGGTTCCTGTTTAAGTTAACATAGTATTATTCATCAATCCTCGTGTGTTGATACTCCGTCTCAAAATGGAGTTGCAGAAAGGAAAAATAGACATCTCCTCGAAACAACAAGAGCCTTAATGTTTCAAATGCATGTTCCAAAATACTTTTGGGTTGATGCTGTTTCGACGACTTGCTTCTTGATTAATCGCATGCCTTCGTCAGTTCTTAAGGGTGGAATACCTTATCGTACTCTGTGTCCTACGCAACCTTTATTTCCCATTAAACCTAAAATATTTGGTTGCACTTGTTTCGTTCGGGATGTTCGCCTCCAGCTCACCAAATTAGACCCTAAGTCATTGAAATGCATTTTCCATGGTTACTCTCGTGTTCAAAAAGGGTATCGATGTTATTGTCCTGATCTCAATAGATATCTTATCTCTCTAACGTTACGTTCTTTGAGAATACTCCTTTTTCATCGTCCTTGAGTACCAGTCAGGGGTAGCAGTCACAGGAAGATGATACATTTCTTGTCTATTCTATTGTCTCTACTTCTAATGAAGAACTTCCTAGCAATACATCTCCCTTTACGCCTGATCCTTCTCTCCCCACTATTACTCAAGTTTATTCTCGTCGGCAACCTCCTACGGATTCCTGCCCTATACCAGCAACTTCTTTGCCTGTGGATCCAGGAACGAGTGATGACCTTCCTATTGCCTTTCGAAAAGGTAAGCATAAGTGTACTTATCCTGTTTCTTCTTTTGTTTCATATAACCATTTATCATCATCTACTTGTTCGTTTATTGCATCCCTTGAATTTGTATCTATTCCTAAAACTGTTCATGAAGCTTTGTCTCATCCTGGTTGGCGGGTTGCTATGTTGGAGGAGATGACTGCCTTAGATGACAATGGTACTTGGGATTTAGTGTCTCTTCCTACAGGAAAGAAACCTATCGGTTGTAAATGGATGTTTGCTGTTAAAGTTCATCCTGATGGATCAATTGCCCGTTTGAAAGCTCGCCTTGTTGCTAAAAGATATGCTTAGACTTACGGAATTGATTATTTTGATACTTTTTCTCCGATTGCTAAATTGGCTTCTGTCAGGTTATTCATTTCATTGGCATCTATTCACCATTGGCCCTTGCATCAGCTTGATATTAAAAATGCATTCCTCCATGGTGATCTTCAAGAAGAAGTTTATATAGAGCAACCACCAGGTTTTGTTGCTCAGGGGGAGAATGGAAAGGTATGTCACCTTTGTAAATCCTTATATGGGTTGAAACAAAGTCCACAAGCATGGTTTGGAAAATTCAGTCAGGTGATTGAGAATTTTGGAATGAAGAAGAGTAAGTCAAATCATTATGTTTTTTATAGAAAATCTGAGTCTGGTGTTATCTTACTAGTTGTATATGTTGATGATATAGTGATTACTGGTAATGATTCATCAGGCATCCTATCACTCAAGTTTTTTCTTCATGGTCAATTTCATACTAAAGATTTGGGAATGTTGAAATATTTCTTAGGAATTGAAGTAACATGGAGCAAAAAGGGGATCTTTTTGTCACAAAGAAAGTATGTACTTGATTTGTTTAGTGTATTTGTCGGAGGTAATTTAGTTTCTTGAAAAAGTAAGAAACAAAACGTGGTGTCGCGTTCGAGTGCTAAATCAGAATATAGAGCTATGGCACAGTCGGTGTGTGAATTAGTATGGATACATAAGCTTCTGACTGAATTGAGATTTGACATCACCACTCCAATAAAACTTTGGTGTGATAATCAAGCAGCTTTTCATATTGCATCTAATCCAGTATTTCATGAACGAACCAAACACATTGAAGTTGATTGTCATTATGTACGTGAGAAAATACAGCAAGGATTGGTGGCTACAGGGTATGTGAAGACTAGAGATCAACTAGGAGATATCTTTACTAAAGTATTGAATGGAGCACGAATAGATTATTTGTCTAACAAGTTGGGCATGATTAACATATATGCACCAACTTAAGGGGGAGTGTTAGAGTATATATTAGTATATTTTATATTCTTGTATTAATATTAATTTGTCTTTTACCTTCTTCGTATAGGATTAGGTCAACCTTGTATATTTGTCTATATATATAGACTTTAATAATGAGAATACATCACATTGGATTCTCTCCAACCTTAGTCTCTTCAATCTTCTTATGTAGAATTTTATTTAAGATAAAATTTGTTGTAAGCAAAGGCGGAAAAATTATGGGGTAAACCCGAACTATTTAACATGCAATTGATCATGTCCTTCAAAGTTCGGTTTTTTTTTTCAGCCACATCATTTTGTTGTGGTGTATAAGGTGCCGTAGTTTGATGGATTATACCATCAACTTCACAAAATACAGAAAGTGATGATGATTCATATTCACCATCTCTATCTGATATAAGCACTTTTATTTTATTCTCAAGTTGATTTCAACTTCTAACTTATATGTGTTGAAAACATCTAAGGTCTCATCTTTACTATGTATACATAAATATATATAGCAATATTTACTATAACCAACAATGAATGTGACAGAATATAGAGTACCACCTCTTGTGGGAGTACTTTTCAAGTCACATATATCATTGTGAATTAAATCAATTCATTACTTCTTTCCACATATGAAAATGACTTTCTAGAAAACTTTGATTCAACACAAACTTCGTATTTGTGTTTATTATCAATGTTAAAATTAGGTAATAGTCCTAAACTTAAGGTAAAGAATGATAATTGTCATGCCCCAATTTAGAATGTCATATATCACACAACTCAACAATACAAGTAGAAGAGTTGTTATTATTATTGTTCTTAGGCACTTGTGCTAGTACATTCAATTTTAACATGTCATCATTCAGATAGCCTTTTCCCACATACATACCTCTTGGCCAGAATAAACTTATCTGACTCAAATACAAGCTTGAACTTATTTTTATTGAGCAGAGTTCTTGACACTAGATTCTTTCGAATTTCTGGCACATGCCACACATCAGTGAGGGTAAGTATTTTCTCATAAGTCTATTTCAGCACGATTTTTCCTTTGCCTTCCACATAAGCTATTGAAGCATTTCTCATGTACATCTTATCATTGCCATCAAGCTTTTCATAGGTGGTGAACAATGATTTGCCTCCACAAATGTGCCTAGTAGCACCATTATCAATCCACTAGCCTTTGGTGTTAGAGGCCATATTTATCTCATATATGACCACTCTTGTCGCAAACCCAACAGATTCCACAAATACGCTTGTTAGCGTCATTCCTTGGCCTAAGTTTCACATTCTTTGTCTTGGATTTGAACAGCAACCTCAAACTACTCGGATCTGACAAAAGTCTTAGATATTTGCTCTCAAAACTAACAAGAACAACTCAAAAAGAATAGAGAATTCTTGTGAGAGGAGGAGAATACCCAATTGTGGTATGCTTGGATATCGCAAAATGAAAAAATCCACAACTATATATAGTTGTCCAAACAAGTAACCTCTCACTCAAAATTAAACACATATGTAACATTTTTACGTATGTGACTTTAACACATAAATGTAAAAAAATTCCTTGCTTAAGAAATAACTTAAATTTATATTAACATATATATGTGTTTTTGATGTAGCTCTAGATTGTTTGTTTTAAGAATGAGAGAATGAATCTTATTGAAAGAGTTGAATCCTATTTATAGGATTCTAAGCTTTCCAACTAACAAAGGTAAACCAAGTTACCGTGGGTTAAAACTACAATTAAAACACATAGGTTTTAAAATAAAAGCTAAACCGAATACATCAATTTTCCCGACCCAAAAAACAAACTCGTCCTCGAGTTATTTAGCCAAGGTAAATTCATCAGGAGGTTGAAAGCCATATATGTCTGCCACATTAAACACGGGGCTGATGTTGTAGTTGTGCGGTAAATCAACTTTGTAAGCATTGGCACATCGCTCTAAGATACAAAAAGGGTCTAGTTTTTTCTTCTTCAACTTATTATAGGTGCCTGCTGGAAATCGACTCTTTCTTAAGTGAATCATCACCAAGTCCCCCACTTGAAACTCCTTGAACCTTCGTTTTTTGTCAACCGTTACTTTGTACTGCTCATTTGACTTGACAATGTGGTCACGTACTTCCTGGTGTAGTTCGGAAAATCTGGTAGCCATTTCCTCTGCTTCTAAACTAAGATCAACAGATGAAGGAAGAGTAGTTAGATCAAATGTTAAGCGAGGGATTTTAGTGTACACAATCTCAAATGAAGACTTCCCTGTTGTTCTATTCTTCATATTGTTGTAGGCGAACTCGGCTTGTGCTAGTGTTAAATCCCACTGTTTAGGATGATCCCCACTAAGACATCGTATGAGATTGCCGAGAGATCGATTTGTAACTTCGGTCTGGCCATCTGTTTGTGGATGACTAGTTGTGCTGAGTTTTAAACTAGTATCGAACTTTTTCCCTAACGTCCGCCAGAAATGGCTTAAGAACTTCACATCTCTATCAGACACTATGGATTTCGGAATGCCGTGGAGGCGCACTACTTCTCTAAAGAATAAAGTAGCAATATAAATGGCATCCGAAATCTTTTTACATGCCAAGAAATGTGTCATTTTACTAAATCGGTCCACCACGACCATTACGGAGTCGAAACCCCTTTGAGTCCGAGGGAGACCGAGTATAAAGTCCATCGAGAGTTCTTCCCATATGTTGTCGGGTATGGGCAGAGGAGTGTATAAACCCGTGTTTTGGGTAGTCCCTTTGTATGTTTGACATAGGAAACATCGTCCAATGTAATTGGCTACATCCTTGCGGAGCTGTGGCCAAAAAAATCTAACAGATAGGACCTCAAAGGTTTTGTCTCGTCCCAAATGGCCAGCTAAGCCCCCCGAATGAGCATTTTTAATAAGAGCCTCTCGAAGAGATGTATGGGGTATGCAAAGGGCGTTGCGCTTAAATAAGAAGCCATCCAAGAAATGATAGTCAGCGGCTGCGGTATGTGTTTGGCATTGGGTCCAGATGGGACCGAAATCTGAGTCTCCTTCGTAAGAATCAGGGAGATGTTCAAAAGCAATGATTTCTCCCTCTAGAATAGTTAGTAAATTTCCCTTTCTGCTCAAGGCATCTGCAGTTTTGTTAGTAATTCCAGATTTATGTTTGATAACAAATTCGAAACGTTGAAGAAAGGAAAGCCAACGAGCATGCATGCGACTAATAGATTTTTGTGTGTGCAGGAATTTAATGGAGAAATGATCTGTGAATAGGACAAATTCGTTGTTCAAAAGATAATGTTCCCATTGTTTCAATGCCCTAACTAAGGAGTAAAGTTCTTGCTCGTATGTACTCCATTTTTGTCTAAACGGGCTTAGTTTTTCACTAAAATATTCTATGGGATGGTTGTGTTGGGAAAGAACAGCTCCAATCCCTATTCCTGAAGCATCTACTGCTACTTCAAATGGTTGGTTAAAATCTGGTAAAGTGAGAACAGGACTAGTACTTAGTTTGTGTTTAATGAGGTTAAAGCTGTCGGTTTGGGTTATTCCCCACGTGAATTGACCTTTCTTGAGACAATTTGTGAGAGGTGCAACAATGGAGCTAAAGTTTTGGATGAATTTTCTATAGAAAGAAGCAAGCCCTAAGAAACATTGCACATCCTTAATAGTTTTGGGTTCCGGCCAACTAGCGATAGTAGACACTTTTAGAGGATCCATTTTAATCTCGTTGTGTCCTATAATAAACCCTAGAAATCATATTTCAGGTACTGCAAATACGCATTTTTTGTGATTGATAACTAAAGTATTGGTAGCTAGAGCTGAAAATAATAATCGGAGGTGTCCTAAATGGTCATGCATGTTTTGGCTATAGATAAGGATATCATAGAAATAGACCACCACGAATTTATTAAGAAAGGGTTGTAGTACCTGATTCATGAGTCGCATGAAAGTGCTAGGCGCGTTAGATAGGCCAAAAGGCATGACGAGCCATTCAAACAAGCCTTCGTTGGTCTTAAACGCCGTTTTCCACTCATCTCCCGAGCGGATGCGGATTTGATGGTAGCCACTCCGAAGGTTGACCTTTGAGAAAATTGAAGCTCCCCCTAGTTGATCCAATAAGTCACTAATTCTAGGAATGGGAAAACGGTACCTGATTGTAATTTTATTAATGGCCCTGCTATCCACACACATTCGCCATGTGCCATCTTTTTTAGGAGTAAGGAGTGCAGGAACCGCACATGGGCTAAGGCTTGGTTGAATGTGACCTTTATCCAATAAATCTTGAATTTGATCGTGGAGGATCTTGTATTCCGATGGGCTCATTCTGTAATGAGCCAAGTTAGGAAGTGTAGCACCCGACAGAAAATCTATGTTATGTTGTATGTCTCAAAGGGGTGGTAAACCCGTAGGTGTATCCACAATGGTTTTAAATTCATCAAGCAATCTGCGTACTTCAGGGAGAATGGGGTTGGCTAAATCCTCTGTATCAAAAGATTTTATAACCAACCCAAGAATAGGCATGTCTTTAGTAGGCAGTATCTCCTTTACCGAATGGATCGTGAATAATTGTCCTTTGGACTTGTTAGTATCGGTAGGAGCTAGTAATTTTGATGGAGTAAGGGGTAGTAAGACCACTTTCTTACCCATCCACATAAACTTATTATCCCTGCCTTTGTGCAATGCTTGAGTATCGTATTGCCAAGGTCTCCCTAACAAAATATGGCATACATCCATCTCGAGCACATCACACACAATTTGATCTTTATAACTTGCTCCAATAGATAGAGGAATAGTAAAAGTGTGGGTGACTTGGGCTTCCCCCCCTTTTTTATCCAGGTGACCTTATATGGAGCCGGGTGGGGTGTTAAAGAAAGATTGAGGGCGAAAATAAGCTTGCTAGACACAATGTTTTCAGTGCTACCACTGTCAACAATGACATTGCAGATTTTGCCATTGACAGTGCAGCGTGTTTTGAACAGAGCATGGCATTGGTAAGCCGTCTCTGTTTTAGGTGTTAGAAGAAGGCGCTAGACTACGCACGAAACCAAACCTCCCTCATCCGGGCCGGTGTAATCTACCTCATCAGTTCCATTCATGTCCTCTTCCTCACTATCGTTTCTTATATCTTCATATTCTAAGAAGGCAATAGCCTTCCGTTGGGGACATTCGTTTGAGAGATGGCCTACCTGACCACTCCTAAAGCATTTCCCTAGAGTTGGGCGGTTGTATGTGCCAACCGGTCGTTTACTTAAGGTGTTATCAGTACTCTTACCTCCTTTTTTCGCCTCAGAATCCAGCAACTTACCTTTAGTCCCCGTGGTTGTAGGAGCTTGCGCAGCACTCTGTTCTATCGTAGAGAAAGGCTTTTTGGACGATCCCCCTGTTTGATCCCACGTACCGCGTCTTGTATATTGCTTCTTGTATCTATTATTGAGTTGTTCTTCAGTTGTTGTGGCTGTGGAAATAGCCTCATTGAGGAAGCCAATGGGTTGGAGGGCCAACTGTTCTTTTATCTCTGTCCTTAATCCTCCAATGAAACGAGCCACTAAATATTGCTGACTTTCTCCAAGATTTGTCCGAGCGTCTAACCTGTGAAATTCTTCAGCATAATCGACAATCGAGCGTGTACCTTGTTTACAGTTTTGGTACTGATTGTATAGGATCTGTTCGTAGTTTATAGGCAGAAATCGTTCACGCATCAGTTTCTTCATCTTTTCCCATGTACGGATGGGTCTTTTCCCATAACGACGCCGATTGACTTCCAACTGATCCCACCAAGCAGAGGCGCCTCCCTTCAGCTTAAATGCTACTCATTGAACCTTTTTATGTTCAGGTGTACCCATGTAACTAAAAAAGTTTTCTACATTCTTCACCCAATCAAGAAACCCCTCGTTCTCCATCTTACCGCTGAAAGTTGGAAGATCAATCTTCATTTTATACTCATTTGTCTCTTGGTACTGTCTTTGATGACCCCGTCGTCCCCTAGGATCTTCTTCCAACCCCGACATATCATCTTCACCACTGGAAGAGTCAACGAAGAAATCATTCCTATGCTGAAACAGGGGATTTTGATTTAAATCTTGTCGGATGGTTCGTTGTTCTTAGAGCATTCTTGGTTCAAGAACATTTTCTTGATGTCTTCTTGGCTGCGCCCCTTGTTGTTCTTGATAGTAAATGCCCTGATGGTCCGTCCTTCGCATTTCTTGGCCTGTTCTTGCTGAGTTTTGTTGAACACTCAGCCTTTCCAGCTGGCCATGAATTACTTCCAATATCTGTTTAATCTCACCCACTTCCTGCTGGACTATCTTCATATCCCCTTCAACCGACTGCAAGCGTACGGTTGCCGATCGTGGTGAGAGAACGGTCGCCTGATCCGTTTCTTTACTGGCTAGGGAAGATTCCGCCGTGGTTGGTTTCTTGCCCGCCATTGAGTTCCCAGAATTTTGGGTGCTCTGATACCAAAATTGATGTAGCTCTAGAGTGTTTGTTTTAAGAATGAAAGAATGAATCTTATTGAAAGAGTTGAATCCTATTTATAGGATTCTAAGCTTTACAACTAACAAACGTAAACCAAGTTACCGTGGATTAAAACTACAATTAAAACACATAGGTTTTAAAATAAAAGCTAATAACAGAAGCTTTAATAGTAACTACCGAATACATCAGTTTTTAACACACAAGTAACTTCAACACATAAAGAAGTTACAACTGTGTAACTTTAATACAAAATTTAACAAAACCAATAAAAGAAATATTCACAACGTATATGTGAATAAATTTCTTTAAATTTCACTTTCTTTCGCACTTTAAAATCCAACACACCATACTTAGTCATTGGCAGTTTTTGTGACTTGAAAGGATGAATATACTAAGAGTCATAGAATTTCCTTAATCAATTTATCAACGGCAGAAGACTAGAGACACGCGAGAACATTATAGAGTTACCAAATGGCATCAGTTTTTACCATAATCTATTTGTCCGGTTCAAATCATGTTTACATCTTATATCCGGCCAAAAATTTTCTTAAAATTACTCGTAGGACTAAGGAGAGATAGCAAGTTTATATACCAAAAATTTACCTTAGCTATTTCTTGGAGAAGTAAATCTCTCAGAAAGGAGCCCTGCAAAAATATGTTTTATTTTTAAAAGAAAACAAAAACAAAACGAAACTTAAAGTGACTCATCATAAACGATACTTTGGATATATTATTCAAAAGGAAGACAAAAAACTAGTTCATACTTTCTCAGACAGTGCAAAGGAAAGAACTTCCTTGACAACTATCCTATTACCCTGGTCCTCTACATCTTTTCTGACCGAGGACTTCTCTGTTCTAGCACGAAGCGACTGCCATAAGAACATCATCATTGTAAAAAAATTAGGATGAAGGCTTGAAGACAGAATGCAACGAAATGCTAATTATTATTATTATTATTTTTCGCTTTTTCCTTTACAAAATAGTCCTGTTGAGATTGTAACAAGTAATGCAGCCACAATTATGTATAATGTATAAAAAAACAAAAAGCAGAAGCAATGATGCAAGTCAATAAGGCTCATCCAAATCCCCAAAAATCTACCTGACACGATGTTAACCACCATATTTGGCTTTTTTGTGGTCACGATGTTAACCACCACAAATCCACAAACCATACCTTTTGGCCTTTAATACGAGAGTCCACTGATTCCATAACTTTTTTCACTCAGAATGCTGTCTAACGTAAAAAAATCCTAAGAGCAGCATGGCTTATCTATAGCCAGCACCAATAAATATTCTAGTATGACTAGGCCTGTAGCAAATTAATGCTTTCGCTATAAGTTTCCTATATTTTAATAAATTTTCACTATTTTTATTTTATATATTTTCCTAGAGTAAACTGTCAATCATTCTTTGGAGAAGCGGGATATCTGTATCCTCTTATTCGTCCGAAAAAGGGAAGAAATGATGTAGCTTATAAGACTATTCTGTTAATATAGCCGTTAGCTATATATCCGTTGGGCAATATCTTTGGGTAGTTAGTTTAAGTTAGTTATCTGGCTTCTATAAAGCCATCCCTGTTTTCTAGTTGATTATTATCCAGTTAATGACCTTTCTCCAATTGGTATTACACCAAATTGGTATCAGAGTCCGATCCGGAATTAGGACCTCATGGCTGGGAAGAATGCAGTGACTTCCAGCAAAGGACCCACGACAGATCCTTCAACAACTCAACCTCTATCTCCAAAGTCAGGCACCGAGCGCCTGCTACTGGTAGAGGATTCGTTGGGCGAGGTATGATCTAGTATTCAAACAATTCACGGTCTGATGGAAAACCTTTCTAAGCACCTAGAGAATATCGCGATCGAGCAAGAACGACTGCGTGAAGACTTGGGAAATCGCGGTGGTCAATTCGAACAAAAAAGGATACGTCCACCAAGAAACCGATCGTTGTCTCAAGTTATGGCCCGAAACACAAATGGACGTGGTCGGAGAAATCAATAAATTCAACTAAGAATCCAAGATTCAGATTCGTTAGGTGAGGAAGATGATCTTTTTCATGGGAACCCACGCTTTAACAGGTTTGCTTTTCCAAACAGGGGAGGTGTGTGCACAGATTATAAGATGAAGATTGATCTTCCTACCTTCAATGGGAAGATGGGAGTGGAGGCATTCTTGGACTGGGTCAAGAATGTCGAGAATTTTTTTTATTACACCAACACGCCGAAGGATAAAAAAGTTAGATTGGTCGCCTTCAAGCTCTAGTCCGGTGCATCGGCTTTCATAAGATTTCATAAGATTATGTGGACTTAGTTAGAAGTTGTTTTAAAGTTGTTTAGATTTTGGGTATAAATTTAGCAAATAAATCTCCTTTTTTGCTAGGGAAATTAGGAGATTATTCCTAGATTTTGTTTCCTTTTGTAACCTATAAACAGTGCCTCTATTCCTCATTTTTGATCAATCAATTTGAGAATTTATTTCTTCTCTCTTTTCTCGTGTATGTCTCACTGGTGTCTCTATCCTTAGTTTTTAGCTAGCCTTCTCACTCTTCTTGCACGACAAGCAATAGCATTTGATCATCTGGACACAATATAACCAACATGTCAATTTCAAGGATTTTCACATTGTCAACAGGTTTCTTTTCAAAGGGGACCGTTTGTGTATCCCCCATACATCCCTTCGAGAAACCTTGATTAAAGACCTACACAGTGGCAGTTTGGCAGGACACTTAGGATGTGATAAGACTCTTGACCTTGTCACAACCACGTTTCTTTTGGCCTCAACTATGCCGGGACGTAAACAACTTCGTCAGCCGTTGTCTCATGTGCCAAACAGCTAAAGGGCAATCACAGAACACAAATTTATACTCTCCCTTACCAATTCCTAAATATATTTGGGATGACCTATTGATGGATTTTATACTGGGTCTCCCCATAACCAAAGAGGCGATGATTCTGTTTTAGTTGTTGTAGACCGTTTTAGTAAAATGTCTCATTTTTTACCTTGTAAGAAAACTTTGAATGCCATTTACATAGCTAACTTGTTTTTTAGAGAAATTGTACATTTACATGGTATTCCAAGGACCATAGTGTCAGATTGGGATGTCAAATTTTTAAGTCATTTTTGGAAAACCTTCTGGAAAAAGTTCGATATAGGTTTGAAATTTAGCACCACTAGCCATCCACAGACAGATGGGAAAACAGAGGTCACTAATAGAACATTGAGGATCCTCATAAGGTGTTTAGGAGGAAACAAGCCAAAACAGTGGGATCTTACCCTTGCACAAGCCGAGTTTGCTTATAATCATATGAAGAACCGATCCACGGGAAAGTCCCCCTTCGACATTGTTTACACTCGGCTTCCTAGACTAACGGTAGATCTTACTAATCTCCCATGTACTGTGGATTTTAACCAAGGAGCAGAACATATGGCTGAAAGAATTATCAAGCTACACAAGGGAGTGACACAGAATCTACTACAAGCTACAACATCCTACAAAACAGCAGCAGATGCTCACAGACGAGGCAAGTAGTTTGCCCCAGAGATCTTGTTATGGTCTACCTCAAAAAATCCCGTTTTCCTAAGGGATCTTATCACAAGCTACCTAACAAAAAAATTGGCCCCTTTGAAATACTCCAGCAATATGGTGACAATACCTTATCTGGATTATGTTTGGGAGCTCATTAGATTTAATGCTTCGTTATGGGGCTCTGTTTCCAAGGCCTTTTGTAATTATACGTTAGGATTCATTCTTTTGGATTGGAGCCCTTTCCTTAGGGGGTCCCTTCTTCTGGGCTGTCTTTTTGTAGGCCCTTTTTGGATTTCTTGTTCCTTGTTTCATTTTTCTCAATGAAAGCATAGTTTCTCATTAAAAAAATATATATATATATTGGTGACAATGCCTATCAGATAAACTTACCTACAAACCTAAAGATTAATCCAGTCTTCAATGTAGCTGACATATACGAATACAAAGCAAAAGATGATTTTGTTCTAGCCAAGTAAAACTCGAGGACGAGTTCTTTTTTGGCGGGGGGAATTTGATGTGGCTTATAAGACTATTCTATTAATATAGCCGTTGGACAATATCTTTGGGTAGTTAATTTAAGTTAGTTATCTGGCTTCTTATTTAAAGCCATCTCTATTTTCTAGTTGATTATTATCCAGTTAATGAACCTTTCTCCTATTGGTATTACACCAAGAAGTATCTTCTTCGGTGGATCCCTCTTGTTCTTATTTAATCCCCTTCGTTTTGGAAAAAGAACCAGATTGACCTAGCGGACAAATTACAAATCCAGAAACAAAAACAGCAATTGGACTCGAGAATGCGAGCACGTTCAAATTGATGTAACATGAAACCTATTAGTCTGAAAGCACCATGAGAGCAACAAGAGTACACAGACCATCTAATTGTCACCAACGAGTAAAATCTCCATGTGCTTCAAAACCCCATAGTAACACCAAAGAGTGTGCTAAACTATTAGCAGGAACAAAAACAGCAATTGTTTAGACTAATAGGATCCCTCTTGTTCTTATTTAATCCCCTTCGTTTTGGAAAAAGAACCAGATTGACCTAGCGGACAAATTACAAATCCAGAAACAAAAACAGCAATTGGACTCGAGAATGCGAGCACGTTCAAATTGATGTAACATGAAACCTATTAGTCTGAAAGCACCATGAGAGCAACAAGAGTACACAGACCATCTAATTGTCACCAACGAGTAAAATCTCCATGTGCTTCAAAACCCCATAGTAAAGAGTGTGCTAAACTATTAGCAGGAGTAGAAACTGCGATGGTCAAGAAGCTGCATCCTTCCAAATAGGAACTTCCCAATCCAAGATTGTTTAGATGTGCCTAATGGTTCTATGACAATTAATAAAGATATAATAGATTTAAATCTCACCTAATAGTTTAATTCTCTTAACAAAGCACAAAAGGAGATCTTGAGTTTAAGATTTCATGTTGGCTTGTATAGCCCGTTTTTTTTTTTCCTTTCCGTGAGTGTCTGAACCAGCTTGCATGCACCTAGATTAATCTCGCAGGACAACCGCCTGACCTTACTACATTTGGTTGCCAAAGCTTGTATAACCCTTTCAAAATTTGAAATATGTATCATGTGCATAATGTGTCAGATTCTTTTTAAATCGAAGTATGAGAACATTAAGATTTAGAAAAATTTAATGAATTAGCTCTAATTTAACAATTGAAGCTTAATCAACGAAATATTTGTGTTGAAAGTACGGTGGTGCATCGCTCTTTAATGCAAATGAAACTATTGATACAATGAAATGGAACGAACGTCTTACCTCTATAACCAGAGACTCCAAACGATCGATCCTGAAAATACCTTCCTATCATCAAGAAGACACATCGATTTAAAGATGAGTTCGCTGAATACTTCATGTTAAAAAAAAAGGACCAAAATTTAATGAACGGTATAAAAAGAGCTTTATTTACAAAGAAAAGGATATTTCACTTTATAAAGCAGGGATAACAGGGAGGACTTGAGCTTGGGCGAATTGTCAGTTAGTACTTTTCTAGCAATCCATGGATATGTACTGCCTAAAACTTTGTAATTTGGGTTAAAGCTGACAGCAATTCCCTCCAGTACTGCAAGGCTAAATCCACCAACGAAATAAGAATTCAAACCAATTTATTTGTTGTATCTAAGTGAAGGAAAAATGATTTACAAGTATTTTAATCACTTTGTACATAAAATCTTGTCTAAATATACCATACAGTCCCCAATCGTTTGGGCAATTCTCATTGCTTCTTAATCTTTTAATATTCTCAATTTTACCCTGATGTATAAAAATTTCTCAATTAGTCTTAATATTAAAATTTGTTAATAAAAGTTGATGTATTATTCAATTATTGTTTTATTCACATATTTAGCCACGTTGATGCTATTTGACACATGAAATCTAACTCACCTAGGGGTGTTCAAATAACCCGGTAACTCAAAGAACCCAACCCAAACTGTAAGGGTTGGGTTCAAGATTTTAAGAACCGGCCGGTTCGGTTCTCGGATTAGGAGAAAAAAAAATCAGTTTAACCCGAACCGAACCGAATTTAATCGTATATATACATATATTAGGTTTTCTAGGGTTTTGCTAGCCACCTCTTTGCCTCTCATCTCTCAATCTCCCTCTCAAGCCGCCTCTTCGCCTCCATCTCTCAATCCCTCTCTTAATCTCATCCCATCTCTCTCAATCTTCCTTTCAATCTCATCCCAGATCTCACAATATCATCCCACCTCTCTCAATCTCTCAATCATGGTTATTGTTCGCGTTTGTTGACAGCCGTTTGCATATGTTCGCTGCCATCGTTCGCATCTGTTCACTGTTGGCATATTTTTGCTGCCATTTGCCTCTGTTCGTGGCCCTTCGCCTCTGTTCATGACCCTTCACATCTATTTGCCTCTATTCGCCGTCGTTCGCATCCTTCAGTCTGCTACTGTCTGTTGTTTTAGTCGTTCCTTCTCGTCTGCCGCCATTCCCTCAAGTTTACTGTCATCTGCCGCCTGTTCCATCATCCAAACCCTCCTTTGAAAAGAAAGAACAGAATGTAGAGCAACCCGATGACCCGACCTGACCAAACCTGAAAAATATAGGGTTGGGTTGGCTAGTATAGTCGGTTCCATCGGGTGGGGAAACAGTCCAACTCGAAATTTCGGGTTGGTCCAAAAAATGTCCTGAACCCGACCCAACCCAACCCGTGAACACCCCTAAAATCACCAAATAATTTGACCGTTCATCAACAAAATATATTTCGTTGAATCGTTTTTGGGCTTCTTATGTTTGGTTTTTGAGGCGACTCTAAAAAGTTTAATCTTTTTTCAAGAGCATTTAAAAGATTTGTTGCTTGAAGAGTTAGTAGTTGAGAAATTTATTGTGGATATTCATACATGAAGGGCTCATTAATTCGGAAGTTATTGATGATTCCTTGCATGAAGAGTTCTTAATTGGGCAGCCGTGGTCCCTTTGAAATCAACGGGTCGCAAAGTATCAAATTCTAACTTATTGTTCCGTCAAGATATTAGGTATTTTGTTCTTCAATGTTTGTTTCTCTTGTATTATTTGGTGATTTCTTTTTTATTTGGCTCTATATTCCTTTTTCACTCCCTTTAGGAGTTTGTATCCTTTAACATTTTTCTTCATTTTCATGTTTAAATCAAAAATTTGTTTTTTTTAAAAAAAAAAGAAAATAAAATAAAAAAAATATCATGTCATCTGTTCAAATGTGTTGACAAAACAAATTTAGTGTCATATCAACTTTCTATCCACCATTTTTAACATATTTTTCTTCAAAAGGATATAATTGAGCGGTTTTAATACATTAAGAGTACATTCAATCATTGCAAATTATTAGGATCAAATTAAGAAAAATCTAAAATATTAGGGACCATTTGATATATTTAGCCTAAAATTTTAGGTAACATAATACTAATACTAACGGTTTCTATGCAGAGGTACATATCTCGCAAAAATAAGTAAGGATACCTCCGAATGACGAGAGAAAAATATGAAGGTATGCGAAATTTGAACTTATACCTGCGAGAAATTTAAAAAAATGTCATTTAAATTAAAAAGAAAGAAAAAGGGAACACTATAACTACCAAAAGAATGTCAAGTGAAAATGTGTCTCCACCATCTGTACGTAATAAATAAAATATGTTCACACTATAGCATATATCTTGACTTACAAAGTTGCTAAAGCAAAGAATAAACTCAGCATGTATGAAGCATTGATGTAATTTTTTTTTTTTTAATAACAACAAACAAACTTTTCATTGATGTATGAAAAGAATATAAATAATCAAAGAGTTTTCATCCAAAATCAAGGAGACCACCTCCTGAAAGAGAGAAATCTAACAAAATAATAAAGAAACAGAAAAACTAGGAGAATAATAAGCATTGATGTAATATTAAAATAAGATTGGGCATGGACTTCGGTTGGATTTATCAATATTTTTGTGTAAATATTAGTTGTCAATATTAGTCGTTAATATTTGGTCTTTATGGTATTTATTACTTTCCTTATTTGTAGTAGGTCATTCTCCTATATAAAAAGACCTAAGTTACATGTATGATATAGAAGAATATTTTTATTCTCTCAAACCTATATAGTAGGTCATTCTTATTTTTTTTTTTTTTTTACAAGATACCTTCCCATCGATGTAACAAACGCCCAAAGAGAGTGAATAATAATAATAAAAGGCAACAGCAAGCTAATAATGGTGGAAGTGCAACTCTCAATAAATTTTTGCACCCTGATTGAAAATCCAAAGAATAATGAAGAAAGATATTGATGTGGATGGTGTCGGAAAAATCTTACATTGTCGTTCCCAAGTTTCCCAAAAGGTCTCCAAAGCTAATACTTCTGACACCTTTCGAAACAGCATTTTGGAAGATAGCTGCACCCACAATACCCGATGAGAAACACCTAATCCATCATAACCTAAATCCTAGAAGAACAGTTTAACAGTCGATGAAATTTTTTGAGAAAAATAGAAAACCTGTTAATGCTTGTGTGACCGCCTGTTTATCTGCTGTGGGTGGAAGAAGCCTATAAAGATAAGAAAAATGTCCTTCCAAAAAGTCAGTAGCATTAGAATTACTATGTTCACTTCTAGGGAATGAGATTGGGAATGAGAATCAAACAATGGGAATGAATTTTTCCATTCCCTTTGATTTGATGGTGTTTACCAAGTTGCAGGAATGAAATCAAATTGTGGGGGAATCTCATTCCCTAAAAATGGACAATCTCATCCCTCTCCTACACCCTAACAATCTCATTCTCATTCCTTATTTCGTCGCTCCCACACATTTATTAGAGTTAATTTACTACTTTTATCCTTCTCTCTCATTTCATAATTTTATTAACTATTTCTTTTTCATTTTTACTACTAATGTTTTTTCTTATAATAAAAATTTATACAACTTTTATTGGTTGGTATGATTTTATTATAAAATATTATAAATTTATATTTTTTTTACCTTGTTATTATTAAATAATATTAATAGATTTTCTTAAAATATAATTTATTCTTAATGAATATTAGAATAATAAAATTTAATAATATTTTCTATTAAATTTTAGTAAAAAAAAGTATTTTAATTGGTGTAATTTTATTTTAATTATTCATTATTATTAATATTAGATAAATTGTTATAATAAAAAATATTTACTATAAATCATATAGTAACAAAAAAAAATTGTAATTAAAAAAAAAAATTAGCACAATAATGTATTTATAATTAACTAGAAAGAAGAAAGGGGTATACTAGTAATTTTTATATATCTGATTCCGATTCCGATTCCGATTCTAGACGTAGTAAACAACATCAAAGGAATTCTAATTCCAATTCCAGAAAATTTATGGTAAATCACATCAAAGGAATAGCATTCCCATTCTGATTGATTTTTATTCCGATTCATTCTCATTCCGATTCCTGGTAAGTAAACATGGCATAACAAGAAACAAGTAGAGGGAAAAACCATTATACCCCAGTGTGACAAAATCCTTGGCTAATGCATCAAAATCACGGTTTACAAGATGGAGACAAGCTTCAATAAATCCATCACGAAGCTCCTGTTTAAATTCACCCATCATACCGAAATCTGTTCGTAAAGTAGGAGTATAAATATTAGCCCATCAAAATATATGGTCTATCATTATTTGATATGATGCATGTAAAAAATATATATAGTCGAACATGAGAAAATGATAAGAAAAATTTTGGCATTGGCAGCTGGTTCAGGTCTGGAACAAAAAGTTAATTATGAAACTATTCTTGGTCCAAGTAATATGGAATTTCACAATACAACTATGTCCTTCCCATTTGAAAATTATTTATATTTGATCAATATGATTTTACTCATTTGATAATATGAATATAATTTGAAGTTGAACATGCGCTTCAGACTCCAATAAGAATGCATAGCCTCTCAATTAGAGTAGTTTCTTCTAAGCTCTCGGGTTATTGGGGCCTTGCCTTCTTTTGTACTTTTCATAAATTAGCTAAAAGCTTTCCATTTGCAATCCAAAGAAAAAAGAATAGAGAAAGCTCCCACTAAGGTCACTAAAACTCAACAGCATTCTCATCCCACATCAACAAGGCACACCACTTGAGCCCTCCAGAGTTAAATATTATTTGTAAGAGGGCAACACAAAGAGAGTTGGGTATTATTTAAGCAGCCAACGCTGAAGAAAAAAAATAAAACAATAAAAAAAATAAAACACCAGTGATAAGTGTAGTAAGACTGAAATTTGGAGGATGCAGAGACATCATTTACACCAGCATAAAATTGGAAAACACCTTAAATAGACTAAAAAACCAATTTTCTAGTAGCGATGGGGCAAATACTTAAGATGTACAATCAAGCACACCAAAGTTGTGTAAGATGATGAGGCTAATGATAATACCTAAGTAAGCCAGTTTTCCATCAGAGGTACGAAGAAGATTCCCGGGATGGGGATCTGCATGATAGAATCCATATTCAAGAAGTTGATTGAATGAGCAATAAACCCCAACCTGTTTGGGACTAGGAAAGTGTTAATTAATAGGAAAAGAAAATAATTCTTACTTATATTTTAAGGAGTTGATACAAAAGTATATAAATAGCAACTACAGCTATCAAGAAGAAGAACCAAACAAACCTCTTACCTATTAGGATAAGAAAACACTTTCCTATTAGAACAAGGAAACCATAACCTATTAAAAAATAAACACAATAGGACATTAAAGATAACAAATATAATTTAACACTCCCTCTCAAGCTGGTGAATGAATATTCTCCATTCCCAGCTTGTTAACCAAATGCTCAAAGTTGTTGTTCAATCCTTTCGTAAAGATGTCTGCTATTTGAACATTTGTTGGCACAAATGGAGTACATATGAGGCCACTGTCTAACTTTTCTTATATGAAGACTATCAACCTCCACATGCTTGGTTCTATCATGTTAAACTGGATTATGTGCAATACTGATGGCAGACTTATTATCACAGTAAAGTTTCATTGGCCCTTTCCATGGAATTTTCAAATCTTCTAAAATAATCTTTATCCAAAGTAATTCGCAGATACCCAATGCCATTGCTCTAAATTCTGCTTCTGAACTCGATCTTGCAACTACGTTTGCTTTTTACTTCTCCATGTTACTAAGTTTCCACCTAAAAATGTACAATAACCAGAAGTTGATTTCCTATCGTCTATCGATCCTGCATAATCTGTATCTATATAAACTTCTAGATTAAGTTTCTCGCCTTTTTTAAACAATAATCCTTTCCCAATGGAATTCTTCAAATAGTGAAGTATCCGGTATAGTGTTTGAAGGTGAACTTCTTTTGGACTATGCATAAATTGACTTACCACACCTACAGCATACACAATGTCTGGTCTTGTATGCAAAAGATATATTAATTTTCCTACTAACCTCTGGTAAGTTTCTTTATTTACTGGAGGACTCTTTTCGGCTGCACATAATTTATGGTTTGGATCAATCAGTGTTCCCATTGGTCTGCTACCAAGCTTTCCTCTTTCTGAAAGCAGGTCTATCACATACTTCTGTTGTGATAAAAATATGCCCTGTTTAGAATATGCAACTTCTATCCCAAGGAAATACTCAGTGTTCCTTATTGAATAAACGTGTAATGGTATAGTAGCAGAAGGATTATATGGCCCTGGTGAGGTGTCTATGGGTGGTAAAGATGAGGAAGATTGACTGGCGTCAATTTCAATGGGGTTTAATACTTGTGATGGGTTTAGAATCGGTGATGGTAAAGGATGTGAAGGAAAGGTGAGGTTAGGGATGGGTAAATCATCCTTATCTTCCAACAATATTTCCTCCCTCTGAAGATAAGGTGAGGTAAAGAAGCTGGTGTCTTCGTAAAAGGTAACATCGACAGAGATGAAGTACCTTTTAGAAGAGGATGATAACACGTATATCTCTTTTGGGTGTTCGAGTATCCAACAAAAATACATTTGAGGGCTTGTGGATCAAGTTTACCTCGTTGATGACTATGAATATGGACAAAGATTACACAACCAAATACTCGAGGAATCAAGATATTTGTTGTTCGAAAATCAGGACAAAATTTTGATCGGATATTCATAGGAGTTTTATGGTCTAAAGTAGCAAAGGGTAAACGATTGATTAAGTAAGTGACTCTTAGCACAACTTCTCCCTATAAAGATTTAGGGACATTTTTTTGAAAAAGAAGGGCACGAGTTACGGAAAGAATGTGACCTATTTTTCTCTCTGCCACCCCATTTTGTTGGGGTATTTCCACACAAGATGACTCGTGAATGATTCCATGTTCCTGAAAGAAGGATGTTAAGGTTTGATAAAAAGTAATCTCGAGCATTATCAGAACGAAACCGTTTGAGTTGGATTCCAAATTGATTTTTTATCATATTAAAGAATATTTGAATGACAGAACCAACATTAGATTTTTGTTTCGAAAGATAAACCCATGAAACTCGAGTACAGTCATCAATGAACACAATAAACCAACGAAACTTGGAAATGTTTGGCACATTAGAAGGGCCCCTAACATCACTATAAATAAGAGAGAACGGTTTTGACGCTCTTTTATTATTACTAATGTAGAGACTAAGGTTGGAGAGAATCCAATGTGATATATTCTCATTATTAAAGTATATATATATAAACAAATATACAAGGTTGACCTAATCCTATAAGGAGAAGGTAAAGGACAAATTAATATTAATACAAGAATATAAAATATACTAATATATACTCTAACAACTAAGAAAGGGGACCTGTTTGTGTTTAGCAAATTCACAAACATCGCGTTGAATTGACTCAGGATGAATATTTTGGAACGAATCCGGAAACATAATTTTAAGGGTTCTAGGGTTCTAAATGAGGGATGTCCTAGTCTATAATGGTGCAACCAAAGCTTACTTGAAATATGATGAGTTTGTGAGGTGAGAGAGTGGAACACTATCCTGACCAGTAGGTTCCTCAAGATAATAAAGTCCATTTTCTTTTAGCAAGTCCAATCGTCTTTCCATTTGTTCTGATCCTGTAAAATACAAGAAGAATTAGAAAAAGTTACTCTGCATCCTAGATCTTTGATCAATTTTTTTACTGAGATCAAGACAACAGTTAAATGTGGTATATGAAGCACATTCTTTAATGTAATATTTGAATTTATCTTGATGTTCCCTTGACTAGCCACTATTAATAAGGTACCATCTGCTGTAGAAATTTTCTTGTTGTTCGGACAAATACAATGACAGCTACTGTTAGTCATATGGTCAGTTGCACCAGAATCAATAATCCAGGTACCATGTTTAGGTTGAGAAGTTGTACCTGTCAAAGTTACCGAACCTATACCTTGACTAGGAGCATTATCCAAAGTTTCTAAAAGGCTCCTTAGTTTTTTATCTCATATTTGTCCAATCTTTTGGTAATTTTGGTGGATTGCGACATTTGTGCGAATAAAGAAACTAAACTGCAACTTAAAAAAATGAAGACCCATAATAACAAAGGAAAGAATAAAGGACAGCACTGAAACTGGTCTGAACCGAGGCGGGATGAACTGAACCAAACTGCAATAAAGCTTAACCGGGTTGAACCAATATAAACCGGATGAACAAAATTGAATTACTCTAAACCAAACCGGAAACCGATGATGAACTGGACCGAAGTAAACCAAGTTGTACTGACCCCAAAAAAATGCGAACCAAATCAAACCGAACCAGATCTAAACCAGACCAACACTTATGTTTGAAATCCACGAAAATTAGGGCTCTGAACTGCAAACCACGTCGCATACCCAAAATACTGAACACGGACAGCTGCGGCGGAGGCGTCACGCAATCCCGACGATGGAGCAATCGGCGGCGAATCGCGATGTGGTGAAGGATTGACGACTTCTGAAAGAGTCGTCGGAGTCTTGAACAGTGTCAGCGAAACAGAACCCACAAACTCGTCTTGACAGCTTCAACAGAGAACCCACGAACGATGGGCGCGACAGCAGGGAACCCACGAACTCGATGGTACGGCGCGAGCTCGATGGTGGCCAATCTGAACGATGGGCGTGAGAAGGCGGTGACTAATCAAATGAACAATAAGTCCAAGAACAGATAACAGTCACGAACTTGTTTCAATAGCCGTTGATTTAGGTCACCAATGCCCAGAAAAAAAAAAGAACTTCATTAATCAGAGAGTTGGTTCAAAAGAAGTTCCTTTTCTTCTTGAGAATTTTTCATGTACTGATACGGACGAATGGAATGAAGACACAAACTAAAACTTCAGTAGTAGTGATGGAGGTTCACTAAGATGCTATCTCTGAACTACGAACAATAAAGGCCAATTTAAAAAAATAAAAATAAGGTTATGAAACAAGAAATTGATTGGCTATGAAAGTTAGTCATAAAAGTCTTTAAACTCTGATACCATATTAATTAATAGGAAAAGAAAATAATTCTTACTTATATTTTAAAGAGTTGATACAAAAGGATATAAATAGCAACTACAGCTGCCAAGAAGAAGAACGAAACAAAACCCTTAACTACAGCTGCCAAGAAGAAGAACGAAACAAAACCCTTAACTACAGCTGCCAAGAAGAAGAACGAAACAAAACCCTTGCCTATTAGGATAAGAAAACACTTTCCTATCAGAACAAGGAAACCGTAACCTATTAAAAAATAAACACAATAGGAAATTAAAGATAACAAATATAATTTACAGATCATGCTTAAGAGACTACAAAGAGAATAAGACCACACAGAAAGATTACTTCAGAAACATATAGTGTAGTTGTAAAAAATAAGTCTTGAGAATAACCTCCACCAAGTAAAGATCGTTCACTTCTGTTAACTTTTGGCCCTACATAAACAATATGAAAGAAAAGTGAGTAAAGATCCCATCAAAATAAAACACTGAATAAATAACTATGTTCACAAACTTCTAGATTCACCTCTCATTGCAAAAGGAAAATTGAGTTGTTATTTAAAAAGGAGATCAATCCTAGGAAATTACTCTTCACAAACTTGATTGTCCTCTCATTGAATTTTGTGATTTCAACTATTGTAAGGTTTAATTTACAAATTGCAAGCACATCAAATATGGCCAGCCTCAAACTTCTAAATTCATCTTACATTGCAAAATGAAAAGTTTGAGTTTTTTACAGAAAGTGGTTAACCCTAGCAAATCAGCCCTCATAAATTTGATCGTCCTATCACTAAATTTATGTTATTTTTACAATTACAAGGTTAAATGACAATTATTTTTAACAGAAAAACCAAGCTTTCCTTTTTTTTATTTAAGAAAACAGAATTCTAATTGATATTTGAAAAGTCACTGTATAAGATAAATAAAGTAAAGATATAAACAAAATACCCTTACCTTTACACAAGCGAACTAAAACAAAATCATAGGCATAAACAACATACAAATTTCGAGGCCTCCCAACTAGAATTAATTACATTGAAAAAGGTAATTAGAAATAATATTGACTGTGAGCACCAAATAAAAACATGACTTTTAGCAAAACCCCACCTTACGAACCAATCATCAAATGACCTTCTTTGAAAATATTTTCATTTTTTTCTAATATTTTTTAATTATACCATTGGTCAAAGTTAAAATTGGTTTATGATACACTTGACATGATACTGGGTGAGTTGACAAATTTAGAGATTTCTACTTCCTCCTTCGAGTTTCTAAGAAATTAGAATACTTAGTTTTGATGGAATAAAAACAATTGTATTCCAATATATGATCGAGTAAGAAATACATAACCTTCTTATATTAGAAGAGAGACTTAAAATATAAAAGGAAATAACGATAAGTAACAATTAACATTTACGACTAATTTAGAGCAAATATTCACAAATAGTAAATCAACACTCCCCCTCAAGCTGGTTTAACGATATCTTCCATTGCTAGCTTGTCAATCATCCTGTCAAATTGCACTTTTGGTAGTCCCTTTGTCAACACATTAGCAGTCTGCTCTATTGTTGGGAGATAAGGGATACATATCACACCGGTGTCAACTTTTTCCTTTATGAAATATTTGTGAATTTCAATATGCTTAGTCTATCATGTTGAACTGGATTGTGGGATATGGAGATGGCAGCCTTGTTATCGCAATAAACTCGCATCGGTGCCTTCTGAAAGACTCTCAATTCTTCAAGTAACCTTTTTATCCACATCCCTTCATAAATATCATGGGCTGATGATTGGCAATGCTGACTTATGTGCGGGATTGTATCTTCTTAAAGCAACGAGTCCTCCACCAACAAAGAAATGCAATGAACTTGTAGTTCAGTCTAATCGTGAGTCTGCTTATGTTTCTGAGTCCTTAAATCATAAAGATAATCTTGTCATGATGTTGCACTATCGTTTTGGTCATCCCAACTTTGTTTATCTTGAACRATTGTTTCCTTCTTTATTTCTCAATAAAAAGAGTCAATTTTTCAAGTGTGAGATTTGTCAACTCTCCAAACATACTCGTGCTTGTTATTYACCTCACATTTATCTTCCATCTCAGYCTTTCTCCCTTATCCATGGAGATATTTGGGGACCTTCAAGGGTAAAAAATATCAATRGGGCACGTTGGTTTCTTCTCTTTGTTGATGATCACACACGTTTGAGTTGGACATTCCTTATGAAAGAAAAATCTGAAACAAGCCACTTATTCACCGTTTTCCATAAAATGATCCAAACT
>NW_019104816.1:127332-160201 GCF_001995035.1 Momordica charantia | reverse complement strand
TTGGATGTAGTCCCCAGTATAATCGTTAGGTCTTTCTATCCCTATCTCTTATTTATTTGTTATTGTTACTTACTTATCTACTTTTAACTTGTGGAAGGGGAAAATTAAATAGTTTATGTTTGAAGAACTTACAGGAGGGTCGGTTGATCTATACTTTTTTCATATCAATTGGCATCAGAGCGTTTAGTTCAAAGGGTAATGGGATCAGTATACAAGTAAGGTTTTGAAGAAATCATGAAGTTCGATGGGGCCAATTTAAGATATTGGAAGATGTAGATTAAGAATTTCCTCCAAGAAGTTACAAAAAATTTTAAAGGAATGACCAGTAGGGATATTAGGTTGTATTTGTCGATAAATGTGGCAAGTCTTGTGGCAAATGAAACGACGACAATAGATCTGATGAATGCACTAGAGAACTGGTAATAAAAACTGTAAGCTAATAATAAGGTATATCTCCTAACAAGATTTTTTAATATTGGCATGGAAGAGAGAGTACTTTTGTCAAATGTCACATAAATGGGGTCACAAATTTAATCAGTCAATTGACACGGTTAAGATTACTTTTAGTGATGAAGTGAATGCTATTTTGTTGCTAACATCTTTACATGAAAGTTTAGGAAGCAATGAAGACATTAATGTCCAATTCGTTAAAGGACAAATCTTTGAAACTGTTAGAAATTTGTGAAGCAGCAATTGCTGAAGAAATTCGTGGGAAGAAAATAAGAAAAAAGTCTACTTTTGGACAAGACACAGCATTCATTGTTCAATAAGGTAAAGAGAAGGTTGTAACTAAGGTTCGAAATGTCAATGTCGAGGTCTCAATTTTATGGACATGTCGATGGATATTTCGAGAAAAATCACGAAAATTGTGGATGTTGATGCAAATTTTTTGAATTAGTAAATAATACTTTCTTGTAGCTTAATTGGCCCATAATTGACTACTTTTGACCATCATATATAAATATATAAGTAATAAACTTATGGAAATGTCGTTGTGATGAATAAGTCGGAACAAAATCATGTATACTGTTGATGCGAAAATCTGCGAAGCCACGGAAGACGACCTGGGAGGTCGTCAGCTACCTTTGGAGCGATTCCTGTGGTACCTGCAAGGAGGCAAGCCACTCCAACGCCCAAGTCAGTAAGTAATTCGAGCTCAATAGAGTAGCTTCAGATATATTTCATGTTTGGGCATGCATGTGGTGGTGTATTTATAGCGGTTGACAGGGGTAGATAGCTGTCCCATCGAGGTACTTCCCTACTCGCTCCGAGCTCCCCTGAGTAACCTCTAGTCCCTATCTTGGACTAATACGTTCCCTTCTCCTGCAGATGGGATATGGTGACCAGCTTCTCCTTCTAACTAGATAAGGTCGACCTGTTAGGTCAGCTCTTTTGGTTTTTCTCAAACAAGTCGGGCGACGTGTCGCTCACCTGAGAGACGTGGAGGGGCAGCGATTGACCTGTTCTTGACCTTGCATTCAAGCTGGCCATGAATGATGTGGACCAACCAGTCTCTCCAACAGACATATTTAATTGTCGCCAGAGGAGTTTCACGTCGGGCGCTGCCTCTTAGGCGTCCATGAACACTTAACCGTCGTTGGTCGCGCGATCTGGCTGCTAGCTGGGAGGACACGTGTAGGGCTGAGATTGTGTCTTGCAGCTTGCCTGAGGGCTTCCCCTCACTTTACACTTCCAAGACTTCCTTTTGCTCTCGCGTCGAGTTTAGTATCTCGTCCTTCTTCTTTTATTTCTCAAGTAGGTCATAGGCTATGTCTGATAGGAATAGTAGTTATAGGTCGGGGCTTAGGAGCTCGGAGGAAAGCCTCAGGTCACCTTTAGAAGGGTCCTCCCCTTTAGCGTTTTCGAGCGGTAGGTCGACCTCCAACAGGTCGTCCTCTACCGAATCTTCTAATAGCAGGTCTTCTTCTCACACTAGTGGGGATGATCTGCCTCCTTGCTTAGCCATCCAGGTCTACGTCCCTCCCCCTAGTGTATCAGAAAAACCCGTAGGTAGTTCGTCCAACCTTGGTGACGGCTGCTTAGCTTATTTTAGGGATAGGTACGACATTCCCGGGTCTATTAGGATGAGGTTTCCTAAGAGGGACGAGACGGTGGAAAATCCTCCTGTAGGGCACGTCGCCTTTTACGAGAAGATATTCGAGTTTGGGGTTAGGCTTCCCCTTCACCTATTTGCGCATGAGTTTTTAGCCAAGGTCAACATCGCACCTGCGCAGCTTGCTCCTAACAGATGGGGTATCCTTTTGAGATGTTGGATGCTTTTGTGGGGGTTCGAGGTTGAAACTTTAAGCGTTGATTACCTCACGTCGAGCCAGATCCTTTCTTTTTACACAGTTAAGAACCTCCTCAGGAAGCCGGGGCGATTTGACCTAACAGCTCAACAAGGTGTTGGGAAGTTAGTCAGGGGACAGTCCTCCATCAAACATTGGAAGGAGGACTGGTTCTATGTATATGGAGAATGGTTGGCTAGGGGTGGTGAAAGCAAGCTGAGTTGGAAAGTTCCTCGCCATTTCAGTAACTTAGTTAACGACCTTCTTCCATAGTCGCTCTGGGTCCTCTGATCTTGCTTGTCTTCCAACTCTTCTTATTTGTCTTGCAGTTCTTCCCAAGTCTGTTCTCCGACCTGACGAGCTCACTCGCGAGTACTTAATGAGGATCCTTAAGATTTTCCAGGTAGCTTGACACTACCTGGCTTTACTTGCGGACGACAACCTGTACGACTGCGGTCTTCACATTACTAAGGGCATCGTACCTGAGAAAGTCGTGTTATAGAAGGTTGAACCGGATCCACGCACGCCGAGCCCTTCCAGATCTTTCTCACCTCTTCTTTCTCCCATCTTTGAAGGTTACGTCGTTCCTACTTCTTCATTTGCTCTTTTCTTCGTCTAGCACTAATAAAGGTCCCCCTTCAGATATGTTGTCTGCTTTCCTGCTCGGTAGGAAGAGGAGAGCTGCTGAGCTCGGCAGTAGTTCTACTCCCATTGCGGTTTTTGATGAAGAGGCCCAGATGGGCTCGGTCCCAACTATTCTGCGCTCAGGCGGCTCTCTTCAAAAGTCCATACATCACCGTTTGTCGAGAAGAAGAAAAAGAAGAAGAAGACTCACAAAAGGTCTAGCTCGAGTCGACGGACAGTCGAGGAGGTAGAAAAGATCAGCCTTTCGGTGACAGTCGACTTTGGTGGACTGTTAGTGGCCAAGAAGATTGAGAAGGTGAAGGACTTCGACCTTCAATTCAGGACCTTCCGCACTTCATGAAGCGTCAACGTCTTAACGCGCAGGATCGGGCACATGAGCTTTGATCGAGCTTTTAGATGTACTGGCTCGCCTCCTCGAACTCTTGGGGAGACTCTCCAGCTGGCGATCGACCATGCTGCTGAGGTAAGTCCCTGAGCTATGCCTTATACACTTTTCTTTTGTTGTGTAATCCTACTTTCTCTCGTATATGTACCTTGTTAGCCACTGCCTTTATGTGCAAGTCGGTGGCCTTTGTGGCTGCCGAGCTCTTAGGGCGCGAGTAGTGGGCAAAGAAGAAGACCACTGCCCACTCAAAGGTCGTAGAAGAGGCAATCTTGCCAAGGTCGAGCTCCTGGACGCTAGCACTAAACTCCTCGAGGCGACCAAGAAGGTGGTCACCTTGGAAACCTGTGCCAAATAGATGAAGGAAAAAGTCGGTGCCATCCAGGCCTAGTTGGAACGTGCGACCTCTGTGGTCAGGACCCTCAAGCTAGAAGTTAACGGCCTCAAGGCTGAGGTGGAGAGACTGCGACGAGCTGAAGCAACAGTTGCTCAAATTTGAAGAATGAGGCTTTCTTGAATGCCAAGTTCCAGCAGCGACCAAGCTACGTGGACTACAGCAAGAGCTTGGTGGATGACGGTTTCAAATTCGCCCTCACCTTCTTGGAGAAGCACCATTGTGAGGTGGACCTGGCCTCTTTGAAAGGTGCCTACGTCAAATCTTGAACGGTCTCTCTTGATGGCACTATGGCCTCTAAATAAGTTATCCAGGCCGGGGTGAAGAAATTAGACAAGCTTGTCCTTGTTGCTCTTGTGGACGATGATCCCATGGCTAAGGTTGCCCAGTCTGACCTCTTGGATTACTGAATTCCTTTACTATTTCTCCTATGTTTCGCTTCCATTTTTCATGCACTTTTCTTTCTATGTACTGATGACCCGAGTCCTTCTCCTCGGTAATTTTATAAAACTTCGGCGCTTCTATTTTCACTTCGTGTTTGATTTGTGTGACACGACCCATCCCAAAACACCTACTGGTCCCAGAATGAGTCGCGCCGACCACAGACCCCGACTAGCTATGGAGTCCACGGTCAACTTCTTTCTTAACTTGACCTGAAACTTTTAMTAACAAGTTCTTAATGGATGCACAATAAATCAATAATCTCAATAGAACAACCATTCTTACATCCATTCTAAAAACAGGGTGTAGATAAAATTTCTTACAAACCAACGAAATTAAAAACCAAAATGATATGCAATTCTTAAACTCTTCTGGGTGGCAGAAGCTGATCTACTTTCTCCTTCAAACTCAAAAACCAAAAACGTAGATACATCCTGGAGGGGAAAAACAAAACATAAACAGTGAGCTGAGAAGCTCAGTGAGTGGTAGACTAATAGGAAAATATTCTCGTAAAACTTCTTTCATAAACAACTGAAAATTCAGTTTTTAAAACAAACTTCATAAAATTGAAGTAACAAACATTATCATTTAGATTTCATAAAACTTGAGCAATTAAAAACTGAGTAAACTTTCTCAAGATCAAACTAGCAACAACAATTTTTTTCTAGGCAAACTGAAAAGACAACGCTCCCAAGTCTAGGATTCGGATCAGGATTTGGAATCTGGATTTTGCCCTAATTGCCCCGGCATTCCCCTGCGTCCCCTGCGACCTAGTTACGCCAACTTCTCAACCTGCTTTAAAACACATTCCAAAACATATAAAACATTCTTCCTTTAAACATAAAACAGATAGATAAAACCGAACACCACACATGTATCCATATTCTATTATGGTCTACTGGCGTAGAGTAATCTCAATACGCATAGCAGAATAATTCTCTCAACGTGCAGAGTCAAATGGTCCAAAGACCTTCGATTTCTGGGTATACTATAGAAACACATTCATATAACATACGGGTAATCACCTAGATAAAATAACATGGTGGTTTGAAAACTTCTTTCTACATAAAATTCTCATTCTCACAAATTGATCTAAAATTCTTTTCTTCTTCTTTCTAATAAATTTTCTAACATTCTCAAATCATTTCTAAAATATTTCTTTCTAAAAACATTTCATTTAATTCTAGAATCGTTTTCTGAAATCTCTTTCTAAATAACATTTCATAACTTTTCTCAAACATTTCTTTAAATCATAAAACATTTCTCAATTCTAGTAAATATTTCTAAAATAATTCTTTCTAACACATTTTCTTTAATTCTCAGCAGAAATGCTAAAACATACATAATATATACTTTCTTGAAATTCTATCATAATATATTTCTAAAAACATTTCTAAAATAAACCACTCACAAATTCCAATAATAATATCCAAAACATTTAAAAAAAATAATCACTCACAAATCCTTTAAACTCGGTCGTACGCAGCTCCAATTTCAGGTTAGTTATTTCCAACATAAATCACATTATGTCCAAATTACCCATAAATCCAATTTTATAATCGATTCTCTTTCTTCATTTAAAACCATCACCTCTTTTTTTTTCTTCTTTTTATCACCTTACACATAGGACCCACGTCCCACATTTTTAACCTTTCATAATCCCTCAATCTCGTAATTAGTCCAATTTCCCAAAAATAACTTTTTTTTTTTACTTTTTCCTTTCTTATTTATTTTCACACACCCATTTCTCTCTCATCCACTATTCATCATCTTCTTCCTTTTTTAACCCATTCAACCAAACCCTATTTTCTTCCCCTTTCAAAATTCAACCCACGATTTTTCTTTGTTTCTCTACCCTTTCTTCTGTTTTTCTTTGCTCAATCAAGATGCCTTTTCACTATATTCCTATTTACAACATCAACTTCCTTTTAAAAACTCATAAGCTTAATTAACATTTCCTTTTTCATCTTTTTTTTTCCAACATCCATAAGCAGCTCTCCACCAAAATCAACCATATAACCCATAACTAAAACTTACCTCCTCAGTAAAGTTGTTTATTAAGCCCGAAAATCCAACCTTTACTCTACGCAATTTCTTGAGCATTACAAAAATCCACAAATATGTTTCAACTTCAATTTTTCCCCATTTCCTTCCACAAATTTTCTTAATCACAATATTAGTTACTTACCAAATTTTGGAACCCACAACTTATCTCTGAACATACTGAATTTATTCTCTCCTCAACACTCGATTTCTTCTTCTTCTCTCCTTCTTTTGTTTCTTCTCTGTTTCCTTTTCTTGTTCTTTTCCGTTCTTTTTTTCCTTTCCTTTTTTTTTAAACACATGTCACACGGGTCAAAACCCACACCACTCACACGTGTCACCTAAAAAAAGAACCCAAATTTCTTTTCTTTTCTTTTCCTTTATTTTCTTTTTTTTTGCCAAAAGACAAAAATGCCCTTAAAACCTTAAACTTCAATAATTCCCAAATTTCTCGTTCCTTTTTTTTTTACAAAAGACCAAACAGTCTTTACCTTGAATCTCTCTTTCTCTCTCTTTTTTTTAGACATCCGTGCTCTCAGTAGCTCGCGCTTTTCATACTTGTGTGCTTTGTGATAATAAATGCGTAAGTGATGTGCGTTCCAGGGGTGGGGGAGCTGTTTCCATTCTAGGTCGGTCAAGGTATAGGTCTCAGGTCGCTTTTTGCACTTCACTTGAAATAGGTCTTCCCAAGTGGGCTCAAGGGTCCCACCCTTTTGGAGAACTTTGCATAGAACGAGGTCGCTAGGTCGGAAGCGACATAGTTTTAGTCTCGCATCGTAATGTTGCTTCATTCACCTCTAGTACTTGGAAAGCTCGAGCTGTGAGGTCTCCCTCCTTTCTTCAAGGAGATTAGGTTCAAGCGAAGCTCCTTGTCGTTTGTTGGTGCGTCGATGGCTTCGGTCCAAGCTGTTAGTAGGCCGATCTCGACTGGCACCACGACTTCTGAGTCGAAGGCTAAAGCGAATGAAGTTTCTCTAGTGGAGTTCTTCGTGGTCATCCTGTAGGACCATTACGCTTCGGACAGCTTTTCGACCCATCTGCCTTTGCACTCCTCTAGCCTTAGCTTTAGGTTGCGTTTAATGATCTTGTCGATGTCTTCCACTTGGCCATTGGCTTGTGGGTTAGCTAGGGAAAAGCTGAAATGCTTTATCCCGTGCTGTACGCAGAAGCCGTTGAACTTATGATTGTCGAACTACTTTCTATTGTCGGATACGATAGTGTGGGGTATGCCGAATCTACAGACGAGGTTTTACCATACGAAGTTCGTATTTTTGGCCTCAGTTATCGTGGCTAATGGTTCGACCTCCGCCCACTTGGTGACGTAATCCACAGCCACCACAACAAACTTTCGTTGGCCTTTTCCAGGTTAGAGGGGCCCAATTAGGTCGATTCCTCATTGGGCAAACGGGCTGGGGCCTGAGATCGGCGTGAGGAGCTCGGGCGGTTGATTTATCGCTGTTGCAAACCTTTGGTATCTATCACCTCGACGAGCAAACTCCATGGCTTCTCCCTCATGGTGGGCCAGTAGTAGCCCTGTCTAACCAATTTAATGACCAGAGATCGGCCCCCTGTGTGACTGCCGCATACCCCTTCGTGGATCTCTCTTAGGGCGTACCTCGCCTCTTTCGGATCTACCGCATTTTCCTGAGATCAGCCTGTTCTGGAAGGCCTCTACCTTGAAGTAAAGTTTTTATGGGATCCATCCAAGTCGGGGTTCTGGCCTCTACGCTCATTGCTTTTGGCTCTTGAACAGAGGGTGCTTCCAGAATTTCAACTAGGACCGACCTATGGAGCTCGGTCAGTTTGGAGGATGCTAGCTTTGCTAGGGCGTCAACGTTAGCGTTCTTGGCTGAGGTACCCGTTCTATGGCATACTCCTACAGTCGAGCTAACATCTCACGAACCTTGTGTAAGTACTTCTCCATCCTACTGTCCTTAGCTTAATACTCCTCGGTGATCTAATTGACCACGAGCTGTGAATCGCTCCTTATTTCTAAGCGTGTGGCCCCCATGGATTCGGCCATACGTAGGCCTGCTATCAGCACTTCGTATTCTACTTCATTGTTCGAGGCTGGGAAATTGAACCTCATCGTGTACTCGAATCGATTTTCGCTGGGCGCCTGGAGGAGGACTCCAGTCCCACTACCTTCCTCATTGGAGGATTCGTCGACGTTGAGGACCCATCTACTTAAGTTTTCTTCTACCGAGTTGGTGAGTGGAGTGAGCTCTGCAATGAAATCAGCCATCGCTTGACCTTTCATCGCGGTTCTTGGTTCAAAGTTTATGTCGTACTCACTCAGCTCGAGATGCCATTTCATGAGCTTTCCTGAGGTTTAAGGCTTTTGGAAGACCTGCTTTAGGGGGAAGTTAGTGAGGACCTACACCTTGAGAAGTTAGAAGTAAAAATGGAGATGTCGTGCTGTGATAGTTAACGCCAGCACTAACTTCTCCACTTATGGATAACGAGTCTTAGCGTCTGTCATGGCCTTGCTTGTGTAATACACAGGGCTCTGCCGACTATCGTTCTGCCTCACTAGCGTCGAGCTCATCGCACTTGCTGATACTACGAGGTACAAAGTGAGCTCTTCACTTGGCAGCGTCTTCGATAACAGCGGTGTCAACCTCAGTTAGTTCTTTAGCTTGTCGGAAGCCACATGGCATTCCGGGCTCCATTCAAAGCGCTCCTTCTTTCGTATGACCTTGAAGAATGACAGACACTTATCTGTAGATCGCGACATGAAACGATTCAGCGCGACGATTTGTCCATTGAGACATTGAAGCTGTTTCAAATTCTAAGGTGGCTGGATATCTAATACAGCTCGGATATTTTCAGCATTTGCCTCTATTTCGGCGTTGGTTGACCATGAACCTTAGGAACTTGCTAGAAAAAACCCCGAACGCGCACTTCTCTTGGTTAAGCTTCATCTGGTACTTTTGGAGAATTTCAAACTTCTTCGTCAGGTCGGCAATATGGGAGGTTGTCTTCTTACTCTTCACAAGCATATCGTCCACATATACCTCAATGTTCTGAACTATTTGGTCGGCAAACATCTTGTTGAACAATGCGCTAGTAGGTTCCTCCAACATTCTTTAGCCCAAAAGGCATGACTTTAGAGCAATAAAGTCACTAGTCGGTGATAAACGAGATGTGCTCTTGGTCGGGGATGTGCATATTTATTTGGTTATACCCTGAGTAGGCGTCCTTAGTAGTTTGTGTCCCGCTGTTGCGTCGACTAGTTGGTCGATTCGTGGGAGTGAGAACTGTTTTTGGGCCATGCCTTGTTTAAATTAGTGAAGTCTATACACATCCTCTATTTTCCATTTGATTTTTTTATTAACACTACATTCGAGAGCCACATAGGGTAATTAACTTCCTTGATATATTCAGATTTCAAAAGTTTTTGTACCTCTCATACAATAGCTTTATGATCGCACAAAAGGGACTACATTGAGACGATGCTCCGTGATGCTGGGGTCGATCCCAAGCATGTCTTCGTGCGACCAGGCGAACATGTCTGCGTTGTTCTTCAAGAACTAGACAAGCTCTCCTTTCTCGGTCGCCCCAAGCTTTGTGCCAATGCTCGCACATTTCTCTGAGCCAAGCAATGGAATAAGCTATAGGTCTTCCGCGGGCTCTCCGCTGCTCTGCTCGTCAAGTGACTTAATCGCTGGGAGCTCTGAGCCACCGGTGATTGCTTTGCAGGTTGGTTTGAGGGCTACCGCGTAGCATTCCTTTGATGTCTTTTGCTCGCCTCGTATCACTCCTACTCCCTTGGAAGTTGTGTACTTCATTGCTTGAGATAGTGTAGATGGCACAACTTGGAGGTCATGGATGACAGGCCGACCGGATATCGCGTTATATGCCGATGTGGCTTCAACCACCACAAATTCGACCATCTTTGAGATTTGGTGCTCCCCTTATCCCATAGTTATGAAGAGGCTTATGCATCCTTTAGGCCTAATTAGTTTTCTTGCAAAACCGACCAGCGGGATGGGGCTAGGCCTGAGCTGACCTCACTGCGATCCCAAAGCAATATAAGTGGAAAATGACAAAATGTTAGTAGAGGCACCTCCATGGATCAATATGCGCCAAACCATCACGTGGTCGATCTGAGCTTCGATGACCAAGGTGTCTTTGTGTGGGTTGTGCAGGCCCCTCGTAATGTCCTCCAAGAATGTGATCTGGTAGAGGACGTGCAGCGTGAAGCTCACGCACAATTCATGGCTGGCTTCTAGTGCTAGCGCCTTATGCTTGTTCCCCATTTGGCCCTGTTGCGTCCACACAACTATGTCGACAACGTGTGCAAGTATACACGAATAGTCAATTGTAGTACGTAACGAGATCGTATCCACAAGGATTTTGGGTTTATATTTTAACGATAAAAGCAAATACCATTAATTAAAAATGTACAGAGTTGGGTATGGATATAGACATGATTAGGGGACCCCATTCTTGAGTATCCCTATAGCTATAGCGCTAATCACAAGCAAAATGAATCAGCACCGATAAGCCCTTCCAGGTCAATACAGAAGCTAGCATACACGAAACAACGGCCAACAGTAATGAGAAGATTAAGAAATAAAATTAGATTTGCTTAGAAATAAATGTAGCAGCTAGAGATTCGGTCTCAAGTCAGTTACAGCATGCAAATCTCCCCTGAAATGGGGTTTAGCTCATAATGGGTGAAGAAAACAAAACGGAAGAAGAAGAAATACAACCCATAGCAGAAAGTTAGCTAAATGACAGAGAAGAAGAGCAGTCAGCGCAAAGCAGCAGACGAGCTTCCCCTTTCTGGCATTAGCTCTCCTCCTGAAAATGGGTATATTCCCTTCCTTGGTCTTTTCAGCTCTCTAAGTTTGTCTCCCTTGGGATCCGCGTATCTGTCAGCTAGGGGAACATTCCGTTTAAATATTGGGTCCTGTTTTTAGGGCACCCGACTTGAAATTGTACGGACATGAGTGAATCCCGTGTTTTTGAATTAACTGTACGGACACTCATGCTCTCATATCGCTATGCTCCAGCTTTTATATGCTCCGACTTGACAATGCTTTGACTTTTCCTCTCTGGTTCAGCACTTCTTTCTCTTTTCAGCTCTTCTAAAAAACATGTGTAACAGAACCACAAATACAAGAGTTTATGCTGTTTTTGGCAAAAGTTCTCAAGACTAAGTATATTTAGCTAAGAATTTGCAATTAAACACTATTTATGCTAATTAGGACCTAAAACCAACACACTATGACGTTTTAATGCACATTTTCACTCAAATAATCACTAGAATAACTCTCTTTTTGAGAGTTATCAGGCCCCCACTCGATCCCTCGAAGATCATATTGATCACTGCAGATCGATCTATGCACTTTGGGGGAGATCGCGTCCTCTTTCTTTCTGTCATTTCCCCTTTAGAGCCACCTGCTCCGTTCCTTCATCTACTGGGAGCTCGCCTCTTATGTTTCTTGAAATATCCCTTATGGATGAGGCCCTCAATTTGCCTCTTCAGGTCGTAACAGTCTGATGTGTCATGACCGTGGTCCTTGTGAAAATGACAGAACTTCAATCTGTTGTGCTTCTCAGGATCTCGGCTCATGGGGTTGGGCTCGGTGAGTAGGTTGAGCTTCGAGTCTTGTATGTTAGCGAAGATTTTAGCTACCGAAACGTTCAAGGGTGTGAAGCGATCATACCGTTCAGGTCGGCCGTACTTCTGCTTCTGCTTTGGTCGAGAGTTGCGATCGTACTGTCTCTGGCGTTGCGGCGACCTTCTGGAATTATCCCGACCTCTTCTTTCATGCGTAGAGCTGGCCCTTGATGGATTTTCCCATGACTGAATGAGATTGTTGGCCTGCATGAACTTTCTAGCTAGCTCGATGCTGGCCTTGATGGTGAACTTGGGTTTCTTAACAAACGACCACTTTAGTTGCTCTTGGTGGACCCTTGAGGCGAACTCCTTATTGCATGAGACTGTAATTTGCGCAGCGAGGAATCTCCTCACATAGTTCCTCAAGCTCTCCCCCGCCTCTTGCCTTATTGTGAGCAAGTATTGAGCTGGATGCTGGGTCTTCTGCTGAGCTGCAAACTATGTCACAAATGCCTTGCGAAGCTGCTTCCAGGAGGGAATGGAGTAGGACAATAGCTGCAGGAACCATTTCCTCGCGGACCCTTGTAAAGTTACGGAGAACGCCCTGCATTTCATCGCGTCGGGATAGGCATGAAAGTCCATCAGTGACTCATAGGTCTCCACGTGATCCATTGGGTCGGCTGTATCCACAGTGACTCATAGGTCTCCACGAAAACTCCAAAAATGGATAAGAGTTTCTTAGGTTTTGCTCCAATATTTTCCTTTCCTACAGCGGGATTATTGGAGCGGACCTCTGAGATCCGAAAATTGTGGGTCACACTTACTGGGAGTTGTTAAGCTAGTTATGTTGGGTGTGTTGCCCTAAACTCATAGTTTGTATTCATATAAAAACAAATTTATATTCAATAAAGTTTGATTCAGTCAATTTATTGTTGAATTCATAGCAATGCATTGTCTAATTCCAATAAACTAAACATCCAAGGTTATTGTCATGTAACCGGGACAATATATATATTGGGTATATATGTGATATACCCTCGATATACAAGTGGATAATGTCGCGGGAATAACCTAAAGGGTCTATAGTATATGGATAAGGTGGGGTACCTTGTCCTGGCAACACTATGGATACGACCCATTTTGTAAATGTTACAAACGAGAGACATGCGAGTGAGGGTATCATATACAATGAGTTTGTATAAGACCGAACCATGAAATCGCCGATCTTTAGATATAACATCATTGACTAACAGATTGCTATTTCATAGGATGACTAGGCAACTCAATCTCAATCCTGAGTGATTTATGGACTGCTGCTTGTGAGGGCTTGATTGCTATTTCACCGACTCAACATTCACACCATTTTGGAGACGAGACCGAGTGGGAAGCTGGGAAAATAACTACACAAGATGGAATTCACTCCTTTATGACTTTAGGGGAGCAGATGAGTGTTCCCTTTAGTTTTGACTGCGGGACTTGAACAAAGGGCCCCACCCTCTCACTGGCCCGAAATAGATTTCCAGTTATTGGTCGGACCATAACCAGGGTGTTCATTAGAGTATCATCGGTACTTAAGGTACAAGATGTAACATAGAGGTAAAAAGGTAATTTGACCCATCTGTGGTTACGAACCCTTGTGGAGGATTGACTTGCCGTTAATGATCGATATCCGTGGATACAGAAATATTCTATAGTGTGAAGAGTTTAGCTGCAGGTTTTTAGTTGAGTAACCCGTAGTTACATATGTTGATTAAGGTGGTTAATGAGTTTATCAATTAATCTCGTAACGTTGGAGCTTTTAATCTATAGGTCCATTAGGTCCTCTTGATAGCTCGTAAAGGGTAATTAAGAACGTTAAATCTTGGAAGGAATTTGAATTGTTCAACTTTAAGGGAACTCGAGTTAATTATGTATGACACAATTTAATATAATGCATGATGATGCATTATAGAATTATATATTATGAGAGCATAATGTGAATAGGATTCATATTAAAACTATAAGTTAAAATTTAATCTGAATTAGATTCATATTAAATACCATAGGTTAGGAGGGAAATGTATATTTGAATATGATTCAAATATTAATTGATTTAATTAAATATGATTTAATTAAATTATGTTTATTTAATTATTTAATTAAATAAAATTTAATTAATTAATAATTAAATTAAAAGAGTTTTAATTTAATTAAATTATTAAATTAAATTAAATATATAATTAAGTTAACTAATTAAACTGACCACATCCCAACATTTTTGCTCGGGAGTGGTAAGGTGGAGAGTGGAAGGTTACTCCCTATTCCCTCTCTTCTTTAAAATACAAAGATTTTCTCCGTGTTAAGTTTGCTGTGTTTTGACTCGAAAAAAAGCAAGGAGCTCTCTCTCTCTCATAAACCAGAATTCCTTGTACGTTTTCTTTCCAAAGGAGAATCCCACGGTCATGTTCTTAGTCGTTGAGGATAGCAAGGTTGCTAAATGGTAGTGTCAAACGTTTGGGTTCGTGTATTCGGGAACGCTTGTTCGTGCTGTCACAAGATTCGTGCTTGGGGAAAACCATTTGTCAACGATCTTTAAATGTGAGTTTTTATCTTCCCCAAGAGGCTTAACCTCATTATTAATAAAAAAAACATTATTTTTGGTGGGTAATTCTTCATTTTCGAAATATGGGTTTTGCGGGTTGGATGTTTGAGAATTTTGACATGTTGATAGCATTTTTCTTTTTGATTTGATCATGTAAGGGCCCGGTGTTTTAGGCATTATGTTTATGTATCGAGTCTGTAAGTCCGGGTCTCTTGAAAGCTGTTCGTGGCGTCGGATTGGACGAATTTTTGCAGAAAACAGCGAAGAAGATCTAAACTGTCCGTGGAGGAAATGCCATGGCGTTGGCCGAATAACAGCAGACAGCGCCTTGGCGCTGCACTGTAGCGCTGCGACGCTGTGTTGCAGCTGCTGCAGCAGTGCCGCGACGCTGTCCCAGGTGTTTTCCGACGTGGTTCCGTTGTATCGGTTCGCGATTCGAGTGCTATTTCGGGTGTTTTCTTCGGTTTTTATTTATTTATTTATTTATTTTCCTTTCTTATGATGCCAAAATTTGATCCAACTTTGCTATTTAATTATTTTATGCATTTTGAATGTATATTTTAATTGAATGTATATTACATAATGTATGCCATATAGTTTTAAAATCCCACCATATGATACATACATAATATGTATATTTGATATATAACATGTATGTATAATCATGCATCATATAGTTATAGATGCTATAATGCATGAATGCTTGTTTTATTTTCACGATTAATTAATATAAGTGTTGTATTAATTATATTAAAATAAAGTTGCATTCAGCATGACATTACGGAAGTTACTATAATTCTTATATTAATGTATGTTTATAGTTTTTAATTTCTTAAATTTTATAAGAGTTATAAAATTTGGTTGTTAGAAATTTAAATCTATAATAAAGAATTGCATGCAAATATAGGGTCTAAGTTGATTAATTTTAAAAGGGTTTAAAATTAATTAGACCTTAGGTTATATCTTCTAATATGATTAAGAGTAGTATTCTATTTTGTTTTAACTAACTTTGAAATGAAATAATAAAAGACTAAATATAAAATATTGCTTATAAGGGAACCTTGTCAAAGGAAGGTTTTGTCTAGGTTGAGGTATTTAAGTTGACCGTAAGGGAACACCTCTACTTGGGAACCGACCTGAGGGTTGAATTAGTCAATATTTTATGCATGCAATATTGTCATTAGTTTATTAAAACATTTGATAAACTAAAACATTATTGTACAACTTCAAATATAAATAGTTATATTGGGTCGACTAAAAATGAACTTAGTTCATTTCACTTAGCCGGGGTGTACCTAAGTAATATACCCTAGTCTTATAATACTAAGTGGGAGCAAAAGAGAATGTGAAATATACCATGTATATTTTTGGTATGCAAGGTACATATGACGCATTTTTCTCTCACCTTTCTCCTTAATGTTCACACTATGAGTTCCATGCTCAGCCTCATGTCCCCCCTACGAAATGGAGATAGTATTCATAGTAAGTGAGAGAAGGACGTGTGACAACACATCCTACGGTCTCCACCATTGATTTGCATCATGAGATTTCATACATAACCTGCGTGTCGTTCTGGTGCAACCATCCCTACGGAGGGTCCATTGTGTGGAATCAAAACCAAGGCAAACTCCAGAAATGGATAAGGGTTTCTTAAGTTTTGCTCCAATATTTTCCTTCCGTACGATGAAATTATTGGAGTGGACCTCTGAGATCCGAAAATGGTGGGTCACACTTACGAGAAGTTGTTAAGCTAGTTAGCAATTCCCTGACCGAATAAATGATGACTAAAGGTTATAGGAATAAGAGTTATTATGGTGTAAGATTTAGTTGGGAACATCTAAATTCAGTGAAAAGGTAGCCGTCTGCTCTACGGTGGCTGTTGCTCTAAATCACTGAAGCATCATTGCCAAACAATTTTTTGGTGCTTAATTACTTCTGGTAAAGTTTGATTGGGTTTAAAGGATAATGCATGAAACTAATATAGACTTGTTTTTATTTTCAGCACGTCTACTTCTATTATTGCCTTGTTAGCTGTGGAAAAACTTAACGGCAAAAACTACAAAAATGGAAATCGAACCTAAATAATATATTAGTCATAGATGCTTTTGGGTTCGTCTTACAAGAGGATTGTTCTCAAGCTTCTACGTCCAACGCCATTGTGGCGGTGCGCAACGTCTATGACCGATGGATCAAGGCAATGACAAGGCCAATGTCTACATCTTGGCGAGCATATTTGATGTGCTTGCTAAGAAGCACGAGGACACGATCACCGATAAGGAGATCATGAACTCCCTGTAGAGCATGTTTGGACAATCGTCCTCACAAGCTCGACATGAAGCCCTTAAGTGCATTTACAATTCTCGCATGAAGGAGGGCTCTTCAGTGCGAGAACACGTTATGAACCTGATGGTCCACTTCAACGTGACAGAGTCGAACGTGGCTGTCAACGACGAACAAAGTCAGGTAAGCTTCATTATGGAATCTCTTTCGAAGAGTTTCCTGCCATTCCGCAGTAATGCGTATTATGGTTGACTTTTTACTATAGAAATATGTGTCGATAGGCCTGTTTGACCACGATTTTGAACCATTTCCCATTATTATTTGCCAAAAAGGATGACATGCGTATAACATTTCTGGATAAATTTCAATATATGGTACTTTAGGAAAAAATGAGAAAAACATGGTCAAAATTCGAAGAAAATAATAGTTTTCCAATTATGTAGAAAATTGCCCCTGGTGCAATTTGGGAACTTTTTTTTTTCCAACTTTGCCAAAACATGCGTTTTGATTAATGATGGGCAATGAGGATATTTACTATGTGTTTAAATCAAGCGACAACCGTGAGTCCAAGTCAAGAAGAGGTTGTTCTCAGTCCATTTCCACCTAAAAAGATTGGAGTTCAACCAACCCAATGACCTATTAAAAGGAACCTCTCCCTCAGCTTCAAATCATCCGTTCCAAGTCCGTTTTCAACTTCATTTAATTCCTGTTTCGTTGTAGAACTCGTTCTTATGCTTCATTTGCTTACTATATTGCTTTTAATTCAAGTTCTACCTTTTGTTCTTCATTTATTATGTTCTTTTTTAGTTCTTAAGCAAGTTTACACTCCCCTCCCGCTTGATAGAGAAGAAGGTCAAGCTAGAACTCTTTGTACGACTTATTTATTCGTTTTAATTCAATGAAAATTACTTCCTTTATATCTTTGTGCATTTTCTTTCCTTTAATCATGCTCTAAATTAGTTATCAACCTCTTTGTGGAATCCCTTGAGCATTGGTTTCTAAAAACTTCTCTTTACCTATTTTTTCCATTTGGCCAGTGGAAAAACAAGTCGGTAATTATCTCATTTCCAAATGAATTACATTATGAAAAACACTAAAGAAGTAGTCAAAAGTTTACAATTAAAATTTACTCTACATATTCAAATAATTTCCATCAATCTTCATTAAAGTAAATTTTTTTTTTGATTTTTCCATCGACATCGACATTTTCATAAGTAAAATGGTCATACTCTTACATTTAATGGTTAAAGATGATAAATTATAGGCTAATTAAGCTACAATTCAGTTTTATTTGCTAATTCAAAAAATTTCCATCAATTTCTACAATTTCTATTCTTTTTTCTGAAATATCCATCGACGTGTCTGTAAAATTGAGACCTCGACATTTTTATCGATATCGACATTTTGAACACTGCGAATAGCAACGTTGATGTTGAACTATAGCGTTAAAAGTAAAAAGAAAAAATATTATTGAGATATAATTGTTATTTTCTTAAAAACGGTAGACGTCATCTGACGTAAACTTAGATCTCTCGCAACACGTACTATCGCAATACGTGTTGTTTCTATTCCAACGCAGTCAGAAAAGGTAATTGCCAAGATAAGGAGAAGCAGAAGTTTTCAAGGAGCACCTGAGCCAACAATTGTTAATTTATGCGAAAAAAATTGTCTTACAGAAATTCAACAAAAATATATCAAATAAATTTTATTGTTACCGATAGATAATTAAGAACCGTTTGATAACCATTTCGTTTTTTGTTTTTGATTTTTAAAAAATAGGGTTGTTTGGGGAGATAACCATTTCGTTTTTTGTTTTTGGTTTTTAAAAAATAGGATTGTTTGATAACCAATTCAATTTTCTGTTTTTTTTTTTTGAAAAGCTATTTTGAAATTCTATATAAATTTCAAAAACAAAAAAAAAGTAGTTTTAAAAAACAGGTTTTTGTTTTTCAAAATCTGATTTTTTCTTCTACAACTCAACTTTTTTTTTCCTCTCTAAAATTTCATCTTTTATAATTTTTATATTTGTTCGTAATCTATTTTTTCCTCTGAAAATTATATTTTATTTTCTCGTTCAATTTTCTTTCACTGTAACTTCTATTTATCTTTGTATTTATTTATTTTTTCTAAAAATTATATATTGAATATTGTTATTAACTCTAAATTTGTTTCCACTTTATTTTTTTTTCTATAATTTTTCTCTTTTTGTATTTAACTTTTCTTTCGCTATTTTTTTTAATCTTTTTTATTTATCTTTCTAAAAGTTTATTTACATCTGTGTAAACTTGTATTTTCATGTCTCTACATTAGAGGGAAGACAAAAATTTCCGCAGGGCCGAGTCCGAAATGCATGTCCCGAATTTGTCCCCGTCCCCGATTCCATTTCTTAAATAATTATTATATATTTATTACACTTTTTTTATACTTAAATTCTAAAAATAATTAAAAACAATTATAAAACCGATAATTTTTTTCGAGAACATAACACGAAAATGAGGGAGAGCATTCTCACTCGTACCCACATCATCGTCATCTATACCCTACATAAAATTTTCTAACAAAAAATGGTTACTAAACGTGTTTTGGTTTTCTGTTTAAAAAAAAAAAGAATCATATATGATTTTTTAACAAAAATTAAAATGGTTATTAAACGGTCTAAGTATTTTACCACTAAATACGTTTTGTCCGGGAGGTGTGCCACCAGTCTTCTGAGTTCAGTTCCAGACAATAATTGAGCAAAATACAAGTAAACAGTGCAAACTAAGTAAAAAGGAAAAACGACGACTGAAGTTATGCATCTACGAGAGAAATCGGTTCATTTACAGCCAACAGGGAGGAGGCTCGTTGAGATCAAAGGGCAAGCCTCGCCTAACGATGCCTAAAAACGACGTCGTTGTAGACGTTTCAGACACCACTGGGTGGCTGGGGCTTTCATTAGCACCAAGGGAGAGACAAAACGGAGATTCTTTGTTCATCGAAACTGAGACATCCGCGTTGACAGGACAGCTCACATCCTTGAGAGAACCTGCGTTCAGAAACTCGCCGATGACGATATGACCAGAGTGGGAGGTACACAAGTGAGATCCAGAGGTGGCGTTAAGGTCGAAGGAGAGACCGGCCTTTATCGGCGGGGGGAAGTTGGTTTTTGCTTTCGCACCACGTAAAGATCTGGCAGCTCCGTCGTAAGCATGAGCAGCCTCTTCCGGTGTGTCAAAAGTACCAAGCCAAACCCTGCTCTTCTTCCATGGGTCGCGAATCTCAGCTGCGTAACGCCCCCACGGCCTCTTTCGTACTCCTCTATAGTGTCCCTCCCGAGTTGACGCCATGTACATAACCAGAAAAACAAAGAAATGGAGAAACCCAGATGTTAGTGAGGGAGGGCCGGGGAAAGAGTACCGTCCACTAATGTTTAAAGTGGAAGAATCTTAATCCGGGCGAGGATTCTCTGTGGTCGAGCACGCAGTATGAGTAAGTCCCTTTTTTTCTGTTTATTTTTATTTATTTTATTTTATTGAGTAATAAAGCAAAACAAGTTATTTGTTGCTTATTTTCGGGGGCCATGAAAGAAAGGAAGAGATTATTTAGAATGGAAAGACAAGTATGAAAGAGAAACTTCTAATACTGTGCTTTGACACTTTTTTAATTTAAGTTTTGGTTTTTCTTCATTACATAGAAAGGGAGATAACACCTCATTTATAGGTGTTTGAGAGAACTCTACAGAGAATTCTAGAGAGTTAGGAAGTTCTCTAGATACATATTAATCTATTATTATACAAAGGAATTCTCTAGAATTTCTTGGAATCTAGAAAAAAAACTAGATGATTCTAGAGTATTTTATTTACATATTTATTTACAAACTTTTAGATAAATCTATAGAAAACTATTTGTGTGGATAACTCTAGAAGTTTCTAGTATATTTGAAAATTACAAATTACTATTTTTCAACACTTCCTCTTAATTTGTAATTTTCAAAAACTTCTTGAACTTCTCAAACTTCTCAGTCGTGACCGATTTGGTGAACATATCTGCGGGTTGATCATTGGTGTTGATGAACTCCAAAAATATTTTTTCTTTGTTTACCAAATATTTGATATAGTGATGACGTAGCTCAATATGCTTGGACTGAGCATGAAAGACAAGATTTTTGGTCATTGCAATTGCTGACATATTATCGAAAAAGATTTTTGTCGGTATCACCTGCTCCATTTGAATATCTTTGAGGAATCTCCTTAGCCAAACAGCTTCACAAGCGGCTTCAGTTGCGGCTGTATATTATGCTTCAGCGGAAGACAAAAGCTACAGTTTATTGCTTTTTCAAACTCCAAGATATTGCATTAAATCCTAAACAAAACACATATCCTGAAGTGCTCTTTCGATCATCAAGAGAACCTGCCCAATCACTGTCAGCGTAGCCAACGAGCTTGCAATCTTTATCCCTTACATACTTGAGCCCATGACTTTTGGTACCCTGTAAATATCTTAAAAATCTTTTTATAGCAGCATAATGATATTTGCTTAGATCATTCATGTACCTTAAAATAATGCTGATAGAATGCATAATATCTGGCTTGGTATTAGTAAGATAGATTAATGAACCAACCAGACTTTGAAAAGTCTGTGGATCTGCTTTACCAGATTTATCTTCACAGCATAATTTCTCATTGCGTGTCATGGGAGTCGCAGCAGGCTTGCAATTGCTCATATGAAATTTCTTGAGTAAATCATCAATATATTTTTCTCGAGAAAGAAAAATCTTACCTTGATGCTACTTTACTTGAATTCCAAGAAAATATTTCATGAGACCCAAATCCGTCATTTCAAAATTCTTCATCATGCTTTGTTTGAATTCTTCCAGCATTTCTGAGTTAGTCCCAAAATATATTAGATCATCAACATATAAGCAAACAACAAAAAAATTCGTACCTTCCTTTTTCACATAGAGAGATGGTTCACTGGGATTTTTTTGAAATCCATTACAGCAGAAGTATCCATCGATTTTGCTGTTCCATGCACAAGGCGCTTGCTTTAATCCTTACAAGGCCTTATGGAGTCGGTAAATTTTCTCCTTCTTTCCATGAACAATATATCATTGAGGTTACTCTACATATACTTCTTCTTCTAGCTAGCCATTTAAGAAAGCAGATTTGACATCCAGTTGAAACACATTCAATTGTAGCTAGGCTGCTAAAGCAAGAACAGTTCTTATTGTCTCCATGCGAGCTACTGGTGCAAGAGTATCGTTAAAGTCGACACCAGACTGTTGGGAATTGCCTTTTGCCACTAGACGAGTTTGTGCTTTTGAATGGAAACATCTTCTTTAAATTTGGTTTTAAAGACCCATTTTAAGCCAATCGCTTCTTTTCTTGGTGGCATGTCTTGAAGCTCCCATGTCTTATTTCTTTCGATGCTGGCCATTTCTTTATCCATAGCTTTGATCCAAACTTCTTCTTTTGCTGCCTCATCAAAATTTTGTGGCTCACAAGCAAACATTGAAAAATATTCATTTGTAGCATAAATATCTTGCAAGGAACGCATTCTTCTTAGGGGAGATTCCGAGCTTTCTTGATTTGAAGTAGCTTCAACTGGCGATCTCGTGGGAGTTGAAGGAGAACTTCTTGGTGAGCTCAAATTCTGAGAGTCTTGTTGGCTATCAAGCTCTTGAATATCTTCGTACTGTTGGGAAGGTTGAGAACCATTATTCTCAAAATCCCATGTGACCGTTTCGTCAAATATTACGTCTCTTGATATCAACAATTTCTTCATCTCTGGATCTAGCAATCAATATCCTTTTGATTCATCACTGTAGTCGATGAATAAGTATTTGACTCCTTTTTTTTTATCAAACTTTTCTCTTTCCCGGGAAGGAACTAGAGAATAAGCGGGCAGCCAAAAACTTTGAAGTGATGAACAACAGGTTTCCTCTTATTCCATGCTTCGATAGAAGTTTTGTCTTCTACTGCTTTGGTAGGACACCGATTGAGGATATAGAAAAATGTATTGACAGCTTCTGCCCACAAATTATTTGGAAGAACCTTAGCTTTCAACATGCTCCGTGCCATTTCCACAATGGTTTGATTATTTCTTTCAGCAACACCATTTTGTTGTGGACTGTGTCGAACTGTTAATTGTCTCATTATGCCATTCTCCTTGCAATAATCCATGAATGGCTTATAGATGAACTCGCCTCCTCGATCTGTTCTCAAAGTTTTGATCTTTTTGCCACTTTGGTTTAAGAGCTTTAAATTGAAGAAAAGCAGCAAAAGCCTCTGGTTTTTAATTAAGGAAATAAATCCACATCATTCTTGTAAAATCGTCGACAAATATAATGAAATATATCTTTAGCTAGTGAGAGTTGGAGTTCGTATGCTTTTCCATTATCTTCGATTTTGGGTAGGCCAATCACCATATTTTTTTTTAGTGTAAGAAGACCTTTGCAATAAAGATGACCATACCTTTTGTGCCATAGATAGGAAATATCTAGACTTTCGCTCTTGAGAGAAAAGTTCTCTTCTAGCGGCATTAGGAGCGGAAAGACTTTGGTGACAGATATATCAACCTTTGCTACTATCTGATCCTTTTTTCTTGTTTAGAATGATGCATTTTGCCATTATCAAAATTGAGAGCATATCCTTTCTGAAGTAGTTGACCAACACTTAACAGATTTCTGGTTATGCCACGAACATAAAGAACATTTGAAATATACCTTGTATCTCCTTTCTTAGTGTGGACGACAATGACTCCTTTTCTTTCAACTTTGTGCATCTTGCCATTGCCGAGCTTTACTTAAGAGCTAAAACTGCGATCAAGCTTGACAAAGAAGTCTTCATTTCCTATCATGTGATTACTGCAACCACTATATCCACGTACCATATACTTTCTGATTCATGTTGGTCAATTGTACAAGAAAATAATTGCTCCACTTTATCTTCTTTTGTTAAATTTGCTTCATCTTTTTTATTTTGAAACCAGCAATCTTGTTTAGAATGATTTGCAATCCGGCATTTAGTGCATCTAAAGTAACAATCTTTAGATTGATGATTTGACTTTTTGCAAATAATGCAGTAAGAGTCAGTATTACCGGATTTTTTGCTGTGCCATTTTCTCTTGTATCCCGTTGATCATGTTGCCCATCCTTCTTTTGTGCAGGATTCCACTGTTTTTTATGATTAGACTTGAATGTCTTCTTTTCTGCAAAATTTAGAGGCTTGCTCCACAGCTTATGTTGTAAACTTGTCCAATCTCTCTTCGTGAGCTTGAAGCGATCCCATTAGTTCAAAAATTGTCAATTTAGACAAATCTTTGGACTCTTCGATTGCTGCAACAACATGGTTAAATTTTGGAGGAAGGCTTCGAAGAACTTTTTCATTGACTCTCTTTTCTGGAGTAGTCTCTCCATAGTTCATTTTGGTTAATGATTTTGGCAACTCGAGAAGCTTCTAGCATATTTGAAAATTAAAATTACTATTTTTCAACACTTATCTTTCACGGTAGAAAAAATATTTGCCACAATTTCTAAAATCAGATTTTTGTTGTCTTTGTCATTCGTATTTTTCTATCCTTATACAGTGAAATCTTCTCGAATTTTTATTAATTAACATTCTACCTTACAACTCCTTCTACCAACACTTTATAGGTGCTAGAATAACTAAAATACAGCAACCTAAAAACCATATTGGTTTAATTAACAACCTCTAATGGCTATAATAACATCTAACATCTATAAAGCCTCCAATGATTAATTGACCGTTCATAACTGTAGCAGAATTTGCTAACTGTAAGCATAATTGGCTTACTAGATCACTCAATTAACACAAATACTTTTGTCCAATTTTATTTAGAAACTAAGATTGAATGTTGGAATATGATTAAAGCAATGACATAAACTATTAAAGGATGTAAAATGAATGGGAAGAACGATCATAGGGAATACATTTCACTGATTGAATGTATGGACTAATTAATTAATTAATCTAGATTGAATCGAATATCAATTCTATAGGCAAAGAACTTTCATAGCTCAACTGCTTCTCCCGAACGCAAGCCATGTCTCTTTACTAAATTACTAAACCAATATCCCCATCTAATTTCGTAACAAGTAAAGGTTTTAACGAACAAGTTTCTTAACGACCTCTAAAGAAATCCTAAATCTCCCGATCTTAAAACCCCTTTAGTTATGAAACTCAGTTATAAACTATCAACCACCTTTCCCGAGCGTAAGATTGCAAGTCTACGATCAATATGTGGCCAGTTGATTAATGACATGAAGCAAAGAGAAACATAAATAGAATAATCAAATGAATTTAATAAAGGAAATCGAACAATCAATCCATTAACGTCAATGGCTACATCAATCCCTAAGACAAGGAAATTTAGCTACTCATGTTCATGATTAAACTAGCATAATAAAAGAAAAGAGATAGAATGTGAATTCGTCGTGTTGATTAATCGTTCCTGACTAAATCTACACTATCGATCTTCAAAACCCAGGTCTCTTATTTATAGAAATTTTATAGTCAGCATTGAGACGTTAAGGATAGCGTCTCAACGCTATGCTCTAACTACTGGCAGAAACCAAATCTAGCGTCGTAGCGTCGAGACGTTATAAAGAGCATTGAGACACTACGAAGGAAAGTGACAATTGTTTCGCTTTCATCATAGCGTTGAGACCCTCTGATGTAGCGTCTCAATGCTACCCTTACTGGTCACCTGGTTAGGCTTCATCATTTGAACGTCGAGACGTTCTGGTAGCGTCTCAACGCTACCCCCTAGGGTCTTCCAGCTCCAAATAATGTTGTGGGCCTTTTCAACTTGCTCGGACTATGACTTTTCACTCTATTTGGTCAATTTGATGTCCCAATTCTTTTTGATACCTTATTTCTACAAAATAACATTTATGCTTGTGAATTTATTATAAAGAAACGGGAAGTAACAATTAATTCCATTATAATTATTATAAAATATAGCCCAAATCCGAGGCTATCAATAACAATTATTGTTTGTGTGAATAGTTATGGGACATAGCCAAATAAAATACAAACAAAGTGTCTTAAACAATCTTACATCAAAATTTCCGGATCCAAAAGGAATAGCTCGTCCTGGGGTTCATGTTGCTAAAGAGAATTCATCAGGGGCGTATGTGATATTTGAATATGTTGGATACGTTAAAGGTGGAACTCATGTTTAGTGAAGGTGGTATGTCGTCCAATCTTCTCTAAATTTTTTAATGGGCGATGCTTTTGTTGGTTGACTTTTTGTGGAAGCCCACAAGAAGTGTAGACTTTTGCAGAAACATCATGACAAGGTAGCCAACTTTAAAGGATTTGTGTTGATGATGAACATCAGCTTGAGTCTTGTACAAAGCGTTTGCCTTTTCCAAGTGGTCGATGACATTCTGGTGTAGTGTTTAAATCTTTTTCACCATGTGTTCCACTTCAGCACTAAGATAACATTAGAAGGCGAAGGCAAATTAGTAAGGTCCAAAATGAGTATAGGGAGTTTAGTGTAAACAATATCAAACAGAAACTTTCTTGTTGATCTATTTTGCATATGTTAGTATGCAAATTCAGCATGAGTTAGAGTGGTATCCCATTGAGTTAGAGTGGTATCCCATTGCTTCGGTTGTTATCCACTAAGGCAATGAAGAAGGTTACCCAAAATATGGTTTGTTACTTCTGTTTGGCCAACCGTTTGAGGATGACTTGTTGAGCTAAACTTTAAGCTGGTCCAAAATTTGTCCATAGGCTTTTCCAAAAGAAGCTCATAAATTTCACATCTTGAACGAACACTATAGACTTCTGAACACCATGTAACCTAACAATGTCCTTGGAAAAAAAACAGATTAGCAATATTCATAGCATCTAATGTTTTTTTACCATCAATAAAATGTTATGTTGATGGCGAATTTTGGCGAGGTTAACGTGTCCCTCGGACGAATGGCTTCACCAGAGAACAAATGAGCCTGCAACCAGCAAACTCGACGTCGGTACGGTGTCAGGCCTAATACACTCTGATGCTCAAGTCAGTAATTAGAGTAAAAAATAGGGGAAGACACCTTAGGTATAAGTGACAAGTTTTTCACTTTCGTGGTAAAGGTGGGGGTCCTTCCATTTTATAGGCTCGGATGACCGACCAAGAAGGGCGACAGTTGAGATGGCAGGGATGCATCGCACTACATGACGCCTGACGGGGGGTGTACGTCCCTGACAATTGGTGGATCGTGCCTCGACCTGCAAGCCTGGAGCCTACCAGTTGCCACTAGCAGGTCGCAGGCCAAGTCGTGCTCCCCATACCGTTTGAGTGGAGGCACGTCCCCCCTAACATCGAAGTGTACGGTGTGTAATCGCCTGTGGTCCTGCGCCTCTTTATGGCTGATAGGTGCCATGCTCGGGTTTTACCCTAAACAATTAGCAATCTTTTGACGTCGCGCTACTGGGTAGGAGTGAGTCGGGTCCAAAAACGTTGAAGTAAAGTTGGGACGCGTGCAGACGATACACGTGTTATGGAGGATCATTTTCGTATTGGGATGTGGGTCCCGCGTTGTGTATTAGCTGCAATGATTCGATGTTAGCTTATACGACCGCATTTATGAGGGGACCCGTGCCCATCAATGTTTCGCTGGCGGTCGAATCCCTCGTTTGACGCACGAAACTACGGAGTTAGCAGTTGCGATTCCCAGCACCGTTGGGATTCGAAACGGCTCCTCGAAAAGCTTTAAATGCTCTTAATGGGGAGCAATGATTGTTCATCATTGTCTTTCACGCTATCTGCCTTCTCTACTTTTTCACGTTTCTACATTCATCATGGCAAACCATCCGACGGTTACTCACGTCCCGACTCAAGCAACGAAACATGAACTCTTAGGTATTTGGTCCAAGTACCAGTTGCTGGATTACGTTCTCATGTGCCTCTCGGTGGAGAATGAAAGGATCGACACTCGACCCCCGAGATGGGTGAGTTTTTACCCCCAGATGTTTTGGAATGGAGATCGGCTCTCGCTTTCTCTTTTCACCCAGTCTTTTATGTCCCACGCTGGAGTCGCGCCGACACAACTCGCCCCCAACACATGGAGAACTATAATGGCGCTAGCCATTCCCTTGCTGGAGCTTGGTAATGGCGAAGGGATCAGATGACATTGACTCAGTTGACCGCGCTGACCCTATTGAAGTCAATTTCAGGCTTCCCAAGATTTTACAGTCTGAGCCACCGCAATGGGGTGCTTTTCAATCCACCAACCTCAAACAAGCATTAGAAAGACTACTGGTTCTTTGTGGGTGGTCGGTGACGCTGGCTGGTTTGTAATAGGATAAGAGAACTAGAAACCCTAACCTAAATAGAAAACTAAAATAAGAAATATAATTTAACACTGCCTCAAGTTGGTAAATTAATATTTTCCATTCTCAACTTGTTAACCATATGCTAAAAGTTGTTGTTCAATCATTTCATAAAGATATCTGCTATTTGATTATTTGTTGGCACAAATGAAATACATATGAGGTCGTTGTCTAATTTCTATTCTATGAAGTATCTATAAACCTCAACATGCTTGGTTCTATCATCTTGAACTGGATTATGTGCAATACTGATGGCAGATTTATTGTCACAACAAAGTTTCATAAGCCCTTCCCATGGAATCTTCAAATATTCTAAAATAATCTTTATCTAAAGTAATTCGATGATTCCCAATGTCATTGCTCTAAATTGTTCTTATGCAGTTGACCGTGCAACTACATTCTGTTTTTTTACTTCTCCATGTCATTAAGTGTCCACCTAAAAAGGTACAATTGCCCCAAGTTGATTTTTCTATTGTCTATAAATTCTGCATAATATGTATCTGTATAAACTTTTATAATGAATTTCTCACCTTTCTTAAACAATAATCCTCTCCCAATGGAGTTCTTTAAGTAGTGAAGTATCTGGTACACTGCTTGAAGGTGAACTTCTTTTGGACTATGCATAAACTGACTTACCACTCCTACAACACACGCAATACCTGGTATTATGTGAGAAAGATATATTAGTTTTCCAACTAATGTCTGGTAAGTTTCTTTATTTACCGGAGGACTCTCTTCAGCTGCACATAATCTATGGTTTTGATCAATCGGTGTTTGCATTGGTTTGCTACCAAGCTTTCCTGTTTCGGAAAGTAAGTCAATCATATATTTTTGTGGTGATAAGAATATGCCCTGTTTTGAATAGGTTACTTATATTCCAAGAAAGTATTTCAGTTTTCCTAGTTCTTTAACTTCAAGTTATTAGATTAAACAATTTCAGAATTTATCTTGTTCGTTATTATCATTGCCAGTGACAATTATATCGTTGACATAAACGATCAATGCTATCACTCCCCCGGTAGCATAATGTTTTATAAGAATGTATGATCTCCTTGACTCTGTTTATAACCTATCTTTCTCATAACCTGAGAAAATCTACCAAACCATACCCTTGAAGATTGCTTTATTCCATACAATGCTTTTCTTAAATTACAAACTTGATTTCCTGCTTGCAGGCAAACAAGGCGATGGACACACTGAGGGTTGAGCAAGTGGCTTAGGCGAATAAGTGGTCGTCCTTCAACGAGTTGGAGAATGCCATCCGAGTTTTGCCAGAGTTCAGCGATCTGGTGACGCCAACTGAAGCTTCGACTTTGCCATGGATGGAGTGAGGAAGCTCGCCCCTGAGCTTTACTTGTATTCAATCTATAAGGCCTATGAAGCGTAGCTGGATGAAGAGGATGACGAAGGAGAGGTCTAGGCTGACAAACCTGTTGGTAAGGATGAAGGGGCGATTGCTGATGCCTAAGCCAGGGCCTCCATTTCTTTTGTATTTCTCTAGAATTTTGCAAGTGCTGATGGGTCGGAGCGCATGTGCTTTGGCTGATCATTTGAGTTTAGCTCATCTATTTGAGGTAGACTGGAATGTCAGAAAGAGGGGTCATTTATTTATAATATTTTACAATCATAAATATAAACTGCTAATTATTGATGATACATATGTAGATGGTCGACATTCTATAGGTCGAACAACTTATTGTCGTTTAGGTCGGCTATTACATACGTGTTGGGCCGGACCACTTCTCGTATCATGTATGGATCTTTCCAGTTGGGCTCGAATGCTCCCACATGGGTCAGGACCTTCTTCAAGACGAGGTCTCCTGGTTTGAACACTCGAGGCTTAACTCTGCCGTTGTAGTATCGCGCCATACGATTTTGATATTAAGCTCTTCGAAGTTGCGACTGAACTCGCTTTTCTTCAAGGAGGTCGAGGTTGAAAAAAAGAGCCTCATCATTTGCTCGTTGGTCAAAGTGCTCGACCCTTAAGGTTGGTAAGCCAATCTCAACAGGGATAAACGCTTCCGAGTCGAATGCTAAGCTGAAGAGGGTTTCACCTGTTGATCCCCATGCTGTGGTTCATTACGACCAGAGCACTTTTGTAAGGTCTTCGGCCCAATGACCCTTCAAGGCTTCCAAATTTGTTTTTAGACCTCGCTTTATAATCTTGTTTATGGCTTCAACCTGCCCATTGGCTTGGGGGTGAGCCGGAGACGAGCTGAAGTGTTTGATGCCGAGCTCTTCGTATAACTCGTTGAACTGTGTGTTGTCGAATTGCTTCTCATTGTTTGTTATCAGGGCGTAAGTGATGCAGAATCAACAAACAATCTTCTTCCAGATGAAGCTTGTTACATTCTGCTCGGTAATTTTCACTAAGGCTCTACCTCGACCCATTTGGTGAAATAGTTAGTTGCAACTATTGCGTGGTTGACCTGACCCTTCCCAGTTGGGAGTGGTCCGATCAAGTCAAGGCCCGACCGAGGGAAGGGCCAAGGACTTATGATGGTAGTGAGAAGTTTTGGATGTCGGTGAGGTATGTTAGTGAACCGCTGACACTTGTCGCACTTTTTCATGAATTGGTTCGCATCATGGTATAGGCTCGGCCAATAATAGCCCTACCTAATTATTTTGAAAGCCATTGACCGAGAACTTGATTGGCTGCTGCAAACTCCCTCGTGAACTTCTCTCGTGACATAGTTCGCTTCGTCTGGGTAGAGGCATCTCAGAAGTGGGAGAGAAAAGCTTCTCTTGTACAGCTTGCCCTCTTGGATGATGTAGTTGGTGGCTCGATGTCACAATCGCACTTTAACGGGACTCAGAAAGCGATTGTGCGGCACTTGCTTTCACCCTCTAGCAAGTCAGCCAATGCGAAATCGAATAGCCGGTGGCACAAAAGCTATATGTCGCAACCTCCACCCCCGTTCTCGAGAAAACGGTTTTGGAAAACGGGGTTAGAGAAAAAAGTTTTAGAAAACATTTGAAAACATTTTGGAAAGTTGTTGTAAGCTTGAATGCAAGAGAATAGATTAGCGGCAAGACAAGAATACAACGCAATGTAGGGAGGATGACAAGGTGTACCCCCTATAGTACATTCTAAGGCATAATTGCTATGGCGAGCATGAACGTGCAAAGTGGCGAGGAGTCACTCGCAACCAAAAGTACAAGGAAAAGAAAATAACAAGCAAAACTAAATACATGACATAAAAGTATGTGGAAAGAGGTTGTTATGGGCATGCGGCCACAGGCAACAGGCCTTGGACAAGCATGACCATGACACTCGGCGCCCAAGCTTTTTGGCTTCGGCTCGATTCTCAGGAACCTTCCCATTCAAATAACCTTTGACGGGATCCATGTAGGTTTGGGAGGTGGGCTAGACATCACCACATCCGCCTGGTCGATGGATGGCTCATTCAGGACTTCCACTCGAACTTCACGAGGTAAATCTGTCTCGTATGCTGAGACTAGCCGAGCTAGGGCATCAGCGTTCGAGTTCTATGATCTCAGGACTTGACGAATTATGTACTTCTTGAACTGGCTCAGGAGTTCTTGCGCCTTGTTGAGGTAGCACTCCATTCGGCTATCTTTTCCTTGGTACTCCTCGTTTATTTGGTTGACTATAAGTTTAGAGTCACTAAGGATGAGGAGATAGTTCACTCCCATTCCTCTTGCAACACTGAGTCTTACGATAAGGCTTAGTGTGTACTCGAAGCTCAGATTGCCTGGGCCGAGTAGAAGCACGCTAGCCCCACAACCCTTGTCGTTAAAGAAACCATCTACATACAATGTCCATTGAGCTCGATCGTGGGCTCAAGGCCTGTATAGGGTCAACTCGGTAATAAAATCAGCTGCAGCTTGTCTTTTCATTACTGTTCGAGGCTCGAATACGATGTCGTGTTCATTGAGCTCCAAAGCTCACTTCATGAGTCTTTCTGAGGTCTCAGGTTTATGGAAAATCTGACTCAGGGGGAAGTTGGTTAGCACTATGACGTTGTGCGCCTGAAAGTAAAGGCGCAGGCACTGAGTCGATGTTACCAAAGCTAAGGCTAGCTTTTCGATGCAGGTACCTCGTCTCGACGTCGTTCAGTGATTTGCTAGTGTAGTAGACAGGATTCTGCTGGCCCATGTTTTCTTTGATGAGCACCGAGCTGACAGATTTCGTTCGGTTCAGTACTGCTCAGAACGTCCACAGGCCGCAACCCCAAGAGGGGAGAGTGTAGAGCCCCAACGTTTAGAGTAGTGCGACCTTCGAACTTTTGAGGACGAAACTTTTTAAGGTGGGCAGTTTGGAACGCCCACCTTCTCTAGCTAGTTTATATTAAGATTTAATTTCGATCTTTGCATTTTTCCCCTAATCTGGTAATTAAATTCTTGGATTTATAAGTTGGATTTCTAATTTTGGCTAAATTAGAATTAAGTTTAATTTTATTGGATTAAGGTAATTTAACTTCTCGATCTGTGTAGGAGATTTTTAGTTAAATCTTAAATCCAAGGTTTTTAGGATCTTTCATTTCTACTTTTGGTTTATTATTTTTGGGTTTTAGAGTTTAAGTAACTTTTTTTATTTGGGGTTGTTGGGAGTTTTAGTTGATTATTAAGGTATAATTTTGGGACTTCTTGTTTTGGGCCATTGTGTCATTTAGTTTGGTCTCCTTTAAAAAATTGGGATTTGGGCTTTTAGTTTTAAAACAAACTAAAGAAAAAGAAATTAAAACAAATGAAACCTTAGGTCTCCCTTCTCTTCTTCTTCTTCAAACCCCCCCTCAGCCGCCGCACCCCCTCTTTCTTGTTCTCCGGCGACCACGTTCTCTAGCGAAGTAGCGAACGACAGTGACCTCAGACGGTGGCATAATAATCCCAACCATGATCTCGCGGCAGCGGCGCATCCGTCGATGGTGGGTTGTTGTTTTTGTATCAGG
>NW_019104816.1:103815-127047 GCF_001995035.1 Momordica charantia | reverse complement strand
TACGAACCCACGGTGGAGCGACTCGAACCTGCGAACAGCGGCAGTTTGATCAGTAGCGTCTTCTTCTCCGGTGTCATTGCGTCGGTTTTGCGGCGGCCCAAGCATAGAATGTGTGCAGCAGCAGCTTCGTGTTTCTACTTTTTGATTTGGTGCTCTTTTGACAGCTACGTCGATTCAGATCTGTAGCAGTCTATTGGAACTCGATGCCTTACACCCTAACTCTATAGAGGCGGCGATCAGGAGCGTTTCGACATCAATTTCACGAACAACAGCGTTTTTGTGGCATTTTTTGCATTTTGGTTATATTCGGCGCTTACCCACACCCATTATGAGCTTGGTCATTGCTACCCACCCTATCCCGACGTTGGATAAGCAAGCCTGAACCTCATCGACGTTGTTTAAGCAGTGTCGAAACACTTCTTAAGTGACCCAACGATGACCCAAGTGTTTCGACATGAGTTAGTAGGTAACGGATCACCTAAACTTTGTTTCGATGCAAATTAAGTGTTTCTAACATGAACTCTAATAAAGTTTGGTTGCTTTTGGATTTAGGAACCCTTCGACAAGTTTAGTAGCGCTTTGGGACTTTGTTTGTAAGTAGTTTCTTACTGAGGGGATTGATTGTTGTGTGTTGCTATGAACAGAATGTTTGTTTGTGTGCTTATGAGTGTTGTTGCTTGATTGCTTGCGGTTGGTACTACTTTATACATATTGGTTGTGTTCTATTTACTATGAAACTTCTTAGAGTATTGGATGCGTTTCTGGATATATGTTAGCAACGTCTCTTTTGTGAATGATATACGCTGTGGTGTGTAAAGCATGCTGAATGTCGAGAGAAAGGTGTTCTTATAACGTTGGATGGCCATGTCTGGATGATAGTTGCATATGTTTCGTGTATAATGCATGTGTATTGTTGTGAGATAATTTCTGCATGGGTTATGCCTCAGAATCATGTAGGACTCTGGTGAGAGTTTCAGGATTTAATGAAGTGTGTGGATGAGTAACAGGGCTAGAGGGCTGGCACGTCACTAGTTGGGTATCGAGGCTCCAGGTACAAAGGTCGGGGTTCGATACCCCAACTTGGTAGAGATGAGTGTCGAGGCTCTGGGTACAAAGGTCGAGGGTTGGCACGATGATTCTAATTGTTGAATTAGTATAGGGTGTTTATATGGTGGCGGTTAAGGACCAATACGTTGAGTAGTCGTCGATACCTTGGGGATAAATTTCAAGGGTCGATGCACAGTTCAAGGCCTTGGGAATAAATGGCAAGGTCGAATGCCAAGCTTCTGTAGATGAGTGTCGAGGCCTTAGAGATAAATGACAAAGACCGATACGATTCGAGGAGTTGGACTTGGAGGACTAACATAGTGTGATGGGTTAAAAGTAGCTTGGAGGCCAAGGACCAATATGTTGAGAAGTAGTTGAAACCTTGGGGATAAATGTCAAGGTCCAAAGCTGAGCACCGTAGAGAAGTATTGATGCCTTGGCTATGTGAGGTCAGGGGTTGATTTAACTCGAAGGAATAAGTCTTGGAGGAATCAGGAAAGAGAACTAGTGACTTGAGATCTGAGGATGAGTTTGACATGTATGGTGCATGTTTAGTTAAAGTTATGCATAAACTGCTTCTTTTACTATGTTTCTTTTCTTTTAAGGCTCGAAGTTTATGATAAGCATGACGTGCTGATTCTTTGATAAGCATGATGTGTTGATTGAAGCATGCTGTTTGTGCATGACCTTTTAGATAACGGCTGCTTACTGGGTACCGTGGTTGTACTCACCCCTCTTTTTCCCCCAGTTTTGTAGGTAACGAGTTAACTACTGGAATGGTGATGGCGAGGAGAAGACTTGAATAGAGAGACCATTTAACGCTGCGTTGTTAAGTTTCAATTTGGATTGGATAGTTATAGTTGTTTATTGCAACTTGAGTATGTTATTAGATTAATAAATTGGGTTGTTAAGTTCCATATTTAAAGGATGTTTTAGGATTGACAGTTCGTTATTCTTTTGAGAACATTAATTTGTTTAGCTTATTGAACTGTGGTGATGTAATCTATTGAGGATATTTATCAACATAATACATTTGTTCAATGTGAACTTGAGTTAGCTTTTGCTTTGCTGGTAATTCAGAAAGTTAGATTCGTGTAGTGGGTGGTTTATGATTAGGGAATATTTCATTGAGAAGTTTATAAGGTTGGATTGTTATTAAATTATTAACTGTGAAGAATTCGAGTTTCGTTAGAATTATAGTGTTGTCTGGTTTGTTTAGTTCAAGCTTTTGTAAGTGTTACTAATTAGAGTAGTGCAGTGGAAGCGTGGTGAGAATTTGTAATAGTTTGTATTTCTAGTGGTTTAATTGTCTAGTACGAGTGAGTCTTTTTAGGTGATTTTAGTAACGTGCCTCATCTTCAGTTGTTAGAAATTTGGGGGCGTTACAGAGAGGGTCTCCATACTCAGTTGTGGATGTAGTGGCGGCGTCCCGATGCAGATGCCTCTCGTAGGTCGACACAGGGGGTTGGCATTCCCCCTCGTCTTTCTGTAGAGCTCGACTCGTACTGAAGACTACTCGAAGGATGAGCTGGAAGGGTCACCTGCAAAACAGAAGACACATCGATGCTAAAGTCAGTAGCTGGCCAAACTAAACTTGAGAGAGAATTTAGTTTTCGCGTACCTTGAAAATGGAGTGAATTGGTCTATTTATAGGCGATTTTCCCAACAATCTTCCTGACAGCGTCTCAACGGCTCTTTAAGGTTATCGTAAATCACGACGTGTTGTTGTGGATTCTATCGGAGTCTGAGACTAAGTCGAGGAGAAGCTAGGTAGTTTATCTTAATATACGAGAATGAGCCTTGAAGAAGCTTGGTCGGCTTGGCCACGCAAAACGTTGGTTCGACCACATACATGGAACCGAGGTACTGAAACTTCATGATTATTAATGAGGGTCATGTGTACTTTTCACTGATAGCACACTTTGTGAGCTGCATTTCATGAGATTTATATTAAAATTATTTGTTAGTTTCGTTTCTTCGTGACAACTTTAAGCACATAAGATATATTTTGCAAGAATAAAGCATTAGGAAGAAACGAGACATATTTGGATAAAATGAGAGGAAAATAGGAATCAAAGTGACCAAGATGGAATATCAACAAGATTTGAAGCAAAAACCCTAGAAGATAGCACCACGACAATGGCCTAGAGCGTCGCGGTGCTCTGAAGTTTAAATTTTGCGTTTTTTTTAATGGTGTAGCGTCATGGCCTTGTGTGTAGCGCCATGGCGTTGCCGCGACAATTTTTTGTAAAAACAGGGTTGTGCAGCCGCCGAGATGGGGGAGTTTGAGAGAAGTTTGTTTGGCAGTTTGCCTTTTTTGGCCAATTTAGAGGGCAAGGAGACCATTGGAGAGCTTTGAAAAGTGATTTTCAAGGCTTGGGATCGTGGAGCTCACTTCGGGAACGAACGATTGATACGCGGAACATAGTTTTTTCTCATTTCCCTTGATTTTTCTAGTTTTGTTATGGACTTCTCATTGTTATTTTATTGTTTTACATTGAATATGAGAAGCTAAACCTCTTATCTTATGGATTGATGTAGTCATTGAACTTTATACATTGATTGTTTAGTTTTATTTATTGAATGTTTATGAATGTTCTATTTATGTTTCTCTATGCTTAATGTCTTGAATCTACTAGCCATAGATTGATTGATTTTAGACTTGAAATCTTACGCTTGGGAGAGGTGATTTAGAGTTAGAACTGGGATGCATAACTAAATGGGTTTTAAGATCAGGAGATTTAGAAGTCATTTAGAGGCCGTGAAAAGACTTTCTCAATAACGCCTTTACCTTGTTATAGAAACTAGATAGGGATATTGATTTTATAATTGGTAAGGAAAATTAGCTTGCGGTCGGGAGAGGAAGTTGAGATTTGAGAGTTCTCGGCCTATAGAATATATACTTGAGTAATTGATTAATTCGTTCATAGATTCAATAGGTGAAATCAATTCCCTAGAACCTTTCTCCCCATTGCTTTTATGTTTGTCATTGCATGTTTATTTGCTTTGATTATATTCTCTTATTTGTTTTTTATTCTCTAAATAAAATTGAGCGATTGTACCTGTGATACTTGAGTGATCTAGAAACCTAATCCAGAGGACGATATCGGTATTCACTTACAATCTATATTAAAACTTGGCGCCATTGTCAGGGTTTGACAAATATTTAGTTTCACTTGATATCGTGGAAAACTTGCTTGGTCTTAATTTAGAGTTTTTTTTTTCTTCTGTATATATTTTTTGTATCTTGATTTTTTTTCCTTTATCTTGATTTTTTTAATTTTAGTTTTTGTGTATTGTTTTCGTGGTTTTTGCTTGAATATAAGCCTTTATGTGAATCATGTCTTTTTATAATTACGAGTGGCCTTATGAGGAGTCTTCGACCACCCAAGGGCCACCACCATCATTTAATTCTTATTCTTCAATTTACCCATCTTATGACCATGTCAATTCTTATGTTAATTATGGGTGTTTTCAGGAAAGTCGAATGAATAATTATTATCATTCTTATTATATGAGATATGGAAATTCTTTATATGGTGACAATGAAGGTACTCGGAGCCAAAATTATCCCAATCAGAGGGAGGAAAATTCATCCCTTGAAGATTTATTGCAAGAATATACTTTGGAATGTAGAATTAAAAATCTTTGTGCAAAATAATAAAAAAGGATGAATAGGATAGAGGCCAAAGTGGATAGGATGGAAGCCACAATTGAAGAAAATGGAGCTGCTATAGAGCGTTTGAAAATACAACTTAGCCAGATAGTTGATTCATTTAAAGCCCCCGTGAGCAAAATTTTTTCCATACCACAGAGGCAGAAACTTGTAAAGTTGTATGCGTTGATAGTGAGGATGAGTTGGAGAACTTTGAGCAGACATAAACCTGTGAAGCTATTTGCATTGATAATGGGATTGAGTCGGAAAAATTTGAGGAACACCAAGAAGTACAGTTTTGTGAGATAAAGAAAAAACATGAGTCTGATTTGGAAGAGGAAATTCAAGTGACCAAGGAAAAGGCTGAAAAGCAAAATATATCTTTCAATGAAGAAGAGTTTAAAAGATACCAATACAACATATTAGGCTTAAACAAACCTGGATGTATAACTAAAGAAAAGTACACAGATATTACGTGTTATGACATGTATAATAATGGGGGATTATGGGACAAAAAATAAATCCACTCGGTTTTAGACTTGGTGCAACCCAAAGGCATCATTCTATTTGGTTTGCACACCCCAAAAAATATTCCGAAGGTTTACAAGAAGATCAAAAAATACGAGATTGTATCAGGAATTATGTAAAAAAAAAAAAAGCCTAATCCTATTTTATCTTTTGAAAACTTTCTTAATTATCATCTTTTCTTTCTGTATCCTTATGAGCCTTGTAAATATAATTTTGATTTATTTTTCTTTAACTTTCCTAATTTATATTATAAAATTTTCTCTCTTTCAGGTGCCCATGAAAAGAAAATGAGCCTACTAAAGCTAGTAGGATACATCGATTCAAGAAAGAAGGGTCTGAAGAAAATTGAGGAGTTTTATACACCTTAAGAAAAATAAAATAAAAAAGAGTCGCGTCTAGCTACAGACGTTAAATAAAGAGATTTTTGGGATCCAATCCAAAGTTTTTTTTAGTTTGTTTTTGTTTTTATGTTATCTTAATTTCTTTAGATTTATTTTTCTCATTACCTTTTGTGTTTCATATAGGCTTAATGTAGATTTTGGCGGTGTATCTACACGTCTTGGTGCTGTGTAATATTGATATTAAATTCAGGGCAGTATTGTTCTTTCCCCTTTTCATTTTCTTTGTCCTCGTTGTCTACTACATACATATATTTTTGTTACATTGAGGACAATGTAATTTTTAAGTTTGGGGGGATTTGTTGTATTTTGTCTTCATTAGGGACAGTTTATTATCTTGATGGATGTTATGTTGCATGTTTGTTGTGCTATTTCTATCTTTTAATGTAATTGTTAAGTTTGGGGGTGAAGATTTTTGTCATCTTTTTCATGCTTTTGACTTAGTATGTATCATGATTCATGTGCTGATTTCTCATTTTGAAACTTTGAATCTTGATTGATACCCTTGAATACTTTGTAAGTTATGAATGCATCTTGGATTTGATTTCTTATGCATGAAGGAGATAAGCATGATTGATTTTCTTTTATAAATTACATAATTGTATCTCATTGATTTCTTGGTTGAAAAATGCATTTGACTTGATACAGTTTACACAGCAAAGTGAGTTGTTTGAGCCTATGAGCAACCCGTTATATTTGCTCAATTTATTTTCATTCTTGTGTGTGATCGAACATTGCATGATTATTCTAGAAGTTGCCTATGAATGCATTTTGTGACCGCTTATTTGGATTGATGATTTAATATGACAAGGAGAATTTAGACTTACCCTAATTTGAGACTTCTAAAAAGCCAACATTTTTACATCTTCCATTAGAAAGCCACCTTTGAGCTTAATTTCTCATTTCTTCTTGTTTTGCACACCATATTTAAACTTAAGGCCTTTTTCTCATTCATTATCCTTGTTATTTCTACCATTGTCAAGATAAATGTCAAACCGTTGCATGGTATCATAATCGTTCTTTCAAGTTATTATGCAAGTTGTGTACTACTAAAAAAAAATTGATGAAAAGGGAAAAAATAAAATAAAAGAAGAAAAGTGGTGTTGTCAGGAAAAGAAACACTTCGTTCAGTAATAAAGAGAAGACATTTGGAGAAATATTTTTCACAAAGCAATTAACTGATGCTACTTTTCCAAGATCGTTAGTATTCGAAGATGGGGGCAGATAATTCAAATTAATAGTAGTTAATTGTCTTATGTGATTATCATACAACTTATCATCATCTTTGTAATCTTGACTTTGAGTCGCTAAATTCCCTTTTATTTCACCCTTACCTAAGCCCCATTACAACCATTGTTAAAGTCCGTTTGATTTTTACATTCAATTAATCTTTAAGTATGGAGATTCGATTCATTTTCAAGTCTATGGTAATAACATGCTTTGTTTTGATTTTGAGAGAAAAACACCCTAAAAACACTTTGAGAGATTTGAGTGAAAGTCGGTGAGGGTATTAAGTATTTTGCAATTGATTTTAATGAGTTAATGAGATGCTTGAGTTTTAAAAAATTTTATCCTACCATTGCTTATTCTCTTGATTGTCATTTTGATTCATCTCACAGATGTGTGATTGACTTTACTTGTATTATTGGTTATTGAGAAAGATGAAAGAGGATTAGAAAGGAGATTCAGTATGTTGAGTTAAGATATAATTGACATAAACATGGGGGAGAATTTGTAAGATGAGATTTACACCTTTAACTTTTCTGTATTATGCATGAGATCATTGGATATAAAGTAGTTATGTTTGCTTGAGAATAAGAAAAAAGCTAAGTTTGGGGGTATTTGATAGCACACTTTGTGAGCTACATTTCATGAGATTTATATTGAAATTATTTGTTAGTTTTGTTTCTTCATGACAAATTTAAGCACATAAATTATACTTTGTAGGAATAAAGCATCGGGAGGAAACAAGACATATTTGCAAAATGAGAGAAAAATCGGAATCAAAGTGACCAAGATGAAATAACAACAAGATTTGAAGCCAAAAACAAGAGGAGGTAGCGCCACGACGCTGGCCTAGAGTTCCGCGGCGCTTCGAAGTTTAAATTTCCCATTTTTTGAATAATGTAGCGCAATGGCCCTGTGTGTAGCGTCATGGCTCGGCCATGACAATTTTTTTATAAAAATAGGGTTGCACAGCTACCATGATGGGGGAGTTTGGGAGAGGTTTTTTTGGCATTTGCCTTTTTGGCCAATTTGGAAGGCAATGAACCATTAGAGAGCTTAGAAAAATGGTTTTCAAGGCTCGGGATCGTGGAGCTCGCTTCGGGAATGGACGATTGACACGTGGAACATAGTTTCTTCTCCTTTCACTTGATATTTCTAGTTTTGTTATGAACTTCTTATTATGATTTTATTGTTTTACATTGAATGTGAGAAGCTAAACCTCTTATCTTAGGAATTGATGTAGTCATTGAACTGTATGCATTGATTGTTTAGTTTTCTTGATTGAATGTTTATGAATGTTCTATTTATGCTTTTCTATGCTTAATGCCTTTAATCTATTGGCCATAGGTTGATTGATTTTAGACTTGAAATCTTATGCTTGGGAGAGGTGATTTAGAGTTAAAACTAGGATGCATAACTAAAGGGGTTTTAAGATCAGGAGATTTAGAAGTCCTTTAGAGGTCGTTAAAAGACTTACTCAATAAAGCCTTTACCTTGTTATAGAAACTAGATAGGGATATTGGTTTCATAATTGGGGAGAATTTGCTTGCGCTCTGGAGAGGCAGTTGAGATTTGAGAGTTCTTAGACCTATAGAATTTATAATTCGTTCAATCTTGAGTAATTGATTAATTGGTTCATAGATTCAATATGTGAAATCAATTCCCGAGGATCTTTCTCCCCATTGTTTTTATCTTTGTTATTGTATGTTTATTTGCTTTGATTATATTCTCCCATTTGATTTTGATTCTCTAAATAAAATTGAGCGATTGTATCTATGGTACTTGAGTGATCTAGAAATCCAATCCAGAGGACAATATCGGTATTGAGTTACTATCTATATTAAAACTTAATCCATACACTTGCATTAAGCAATTTCTGCTACATTCACTACCCAACCTCTAACGGCGGCGTGAGTTTAAGTTGTGTAGGCGGTACAACGACGGGGACGACGGTGGCAAGCGAGATGGATCTGAATAAGCGGAGACCAAGAACGAGAAAACTGATCGAGGAAAAATATATTGAAACCAAAAAATAGCAAAAAGTAGTAAGAAAGTGATCAACAATGACTGTCAATCGAAAAAATTGATCGGTAATGAAGGACAATCGAAAAGCCGTAAGACTCTGATACCATGTCAAGTAATAAGAAAATGAATAATTATTTCTTATTTTCAAAGTATTAGTACAAGGCTATATATATAACAGAAACAATGAACTCTTGTCTATTAAATTCCTTGTGTTCTAATAGGATAAGGGAACATTTACCTATTGGAACAAAGAAATCCTAACCTGAATATAACACAAAAAATAAGAAATATAATTTAACACAAAGTGAAACGAATAAGACCTTTATAGCTTAAAACTTCAAACTATAGTATAAAAATGCCTGGAAGAGAATGACTATGGACATTAAATACATTAATCCAGTACCCTACTGAAATGTTGTAAGGAGAATAATTTATTTACATAGCTGGACCTAGACTATGCAACAAGTGTAATTAACAGATATATGCCCAACCCATAAAATTAGACACATTGGGAGGCTAAGGTACTTAAAAATAACTTGAAGCCTTATGTAGTAGAAGTCAACTGAACAAGCCATGGAATTATATGGATATGTAGACTCAGACTATGGTGTGATTATGCTGTGATTTAGACTGAAGATATTTTTCTAGATATTTACTATCGGTTGAAGAAAATGTAATCCATTGGAAGGCCTCGCTATAATTGATGGTAGCCATTTCCATGACAGAAGTTGAGTTCATAGCTCTTTTGGAAACAGTCAAAGGAGCTTTATGGTTAAAAAAACTCATAAAAGATTTCAGATACAATCAACCCAACGTGAAAATGTATTGCGACAATAGAAATACAATACATCTATTGACAAATCAGCATTTCCATAGCAGGACAAAATATATCGATATAAAGTATCACTTGAATCCGGCTATTGGTAAGATACGAACATTTTAAATCCGTTATGTTTGGGGGGGAAGAAAATTGGATTGCCACGTGGAAGACAATGGTTAGCCAAAAAGATATATCTATGTCTCAATATTGAGGCAGTTCCACCTCGGCAAAGCAGAGGTAGAAGACTTAGTCGTTATTTCTTTCGCCAAACTAGCAATATCTTGGGTAAAATCATTTAGGTTCGACCTACATGACTCGACAGGTTGGACCCTAACTCCGACCAAGGTAACCGCTTGTCGTAACCCCTGTCGGAGCCTAAACATATAAATAGAAAACCTCATTTCAACACCAGGTATCTAATTTCTCCTAAAACTTAATATTGAGTCCGAGCTACTTACTAACTTGAGTGTTAGAGATTTTGCCCTCTTATGCAGATCTTCCTATTGTGATCAAAGTCGGAGCCTGAACCGAGTTCAATCTTGACCAAGGTTTGACGTTGTGCATTTCTTTGCATAAACATTTGGCGTCGTCTGTAGGAAAGACAATTTAAGTCATCCTAAGCATAAACTAATTTGAGATGGTTCAACCAACTGCTTCCGCTACTTCAGTAGACTGACGAGGTCTAAATTGTAATAATGGCCTCTAGCGCGAGGTCGATGCCAAGAATGTGGAAGAACAAATTCAAGGACAACAGGGGGTTGATCATCCCCGAAGGTCGGCCCGCAACGCGAACCCAACCTTGCCTCCTATCCATTAGCATAAGATCGGACCGACTACGGACCCTGATGTTCTCGCTACTCTCCAACGGAGCTTGATGATATGCGCAATCGAGTGCGCACCATGGAAGAAACTTGCAATGAAATGATGCGGGCGAACTGAACTGGGTCCCAATCTAGGGCCTAGGGCGAAGCGGACGATCTGCAGTACAATGGAGACCATCAAGATCCTCCTCTCCATCCTGATGATGATGACCAGCATGTTGGCGACAATAGAGGGGTCGATCACAATCGTCAAGAGGATGACCTGAGGAAGGTCTTAGCCTACAAAAATAATAAAAACTCTGTCTCACGTGTCGAGGATGTTTCTCCTTCCTGTTCCAAAAAGAATTCAAATTTCATAGCTTGGTCTCGTTACAACCTGCTTTAACCAGAAAGGATAATAAAAAGGGAGGAGTTCGACCTGATGAAGAATAAGTTCGATGCTCAGGTTGAGGCTCTTAAAGCAAAGTGCGACAAGAAAGAAAGCTCGTTCGATGATGGCGAGATGGGCAAATCGCCATTCACTTTACAACCCGATTTGCCATCTATTCACTTTGGATATTACGAAGGATCTAAGGATCTGAAGAACTATGTTGAGGTCTTCGAAGGCCTCATGGATTTTCAGGCGGCATCTGATGCTATTAAGTGTCGAGCATTCCAGATTGCCTTAACTGGAAGCGCTTGGCTATGGTACAGAAGGCTGCTAGTTAGGTCGATCTCGACCTGCAATCATATGAGGAAGTAATTTATAAGTCAATTCTCTTCTCGGCAGTATGACAGGAAGACAACCATCCATCTCGCCACCATTCGACAAAAGGATGGCGAGACAGTTAGAGAGTACGTGACCAGATTCCAGGAAGAGCAGCTCAAGGTCACGCACTACTCTGACGATTCTACCATGTGCTACTTCCTCACCGGCCTGACCGACGAGTCACCGACGGTAAAATTGGGAGAGGAAGTGTCGTCCACCTTTGTTGAGGTCTTCCAGAAGACCAAAAAGGTTATTGACGGGCACGAGCTGCTCAGAACAAAAATAGGTCGAACAAAAAAGAAGTCTGATAAAAAGAAATCAAACTATCAGTGGAAAGGGAAATCTGATTCTAAGTCTAAGGACAAGGGATCGTCTTTTTAGCCCGTCCAGGGCCGACCTGACTATAGAAGGTCTGATTCAGGCTCCATCCGAAGCCGACCTTATGAGCGATACACTCCAAAAACCATCCCAATCTATGAGATCCTTACCAACATCGATGAGACAGAGATGGAGAAGCTTCTCAAGCGCCCAGAAAAGCTTAGGGGAGATCCTAAAAAGCGCAACAAGGACAGGTATTGTCGTTTCTACCGCGACCACGACCATGATACCTCGAGTTTCTGGGAGTTGAAGTGGCAGATTGAAGACTTAATTTATGATGACTACTTCAAGAAATACGTTGGCAAGCTGAGATTGAGCTTGGCAGAAAAGAAAGACGAGAGGAAGCGTTCAAGAACGCCACTTCAGAGAGATGATCGACCTACGGTCATCAACACTATTTTTAGAGGTCCAGGTAGGGCCAATCTGATAACAAAATGAAGGAGCTTGCCACAAAAGTTACTCTAGCTGAATGAGTTAGAGTAACTCCAACTATTTTCTTACAATGCGAAAAATGTAAAGAAAAAGACTAAACAATAACATGATGCGGGAAAAAATATTAGCACATAGGTTATTTCATGGTCAGTTAAATTACATTGGTCTGGCCATTCAAAGTTTTAAAAGTTTACTCTCGTATGGTGCAATACATCTAGTAGATTCTAAGAGTAACAAGTTTTGATACAAAGTTTTAGAAGTGTAATGGGAAGATAGTCAAATCATACTTTGGATAGCTACTTGGATAGAGGTAAAATCTCTATTACACTCCCTGGAATTCCACTTACCATCTTCCATCAAGCTTTGAAGTTACCACATTTAACTTAATGACTAATAGATTTTATATAAAACATATTCCAATTATGTTTAGTCTATCTGTGTATTGGACATTAGGTTATATTTAGAAATATTATTGATATTTCTATTGGATATAGGAATCTATATTAAGATCCATGATAAGTTTGTTTTTAGTATCGATCCATGATAAATTTTTTTTAGTATCGATCCATGATAAGTTGGAGATAATATTAATCATGAGGAAGAAAATGACATGACTTTACTTAGGTTGTTGTTTTCTTATCTATACCATGGATACATTTAGAAATTACTTTTTTCACGTTCTCAATTTCTATGTTATTGATTTATTTGACTGGGTATTGTTTTCTTAGGGTGTTGTTTTCTTACCTACCATGGATGCATTTTTAAATGACTTTTTTTCCCTTATATATTTATACCTTATTTGACTAGGTATTGTTTTATTTTATTATGTCAGTCGAGAACTATGAATGCAACTAATTGATGTATAGACTTATTTGTGGGGTCGTGTGTGAATATGTTCACACGTTTCATTATGTAATTGTATTTGTAGTATATGTGAAAAATATTGTAATATGAAATATACTTTGTTCATATATGTATATGAATGCTAAGCTTTATTATTTATTATTGTGTTTTCATGATGTTGTTGAACAGTAAAATATTTGCCTTTTCTTATTCTTTCATGACATTTTTTCAATATAAAAAATGTGTTTTTCGTGACATTTTTTAATCGTCACGAAATCTATTATACGTGACGTTTTTTAATCATCACGAAATATGCTTTTAGTGACGTTTTTTAGACATCATAAATTCAGTATTTCATGACGTTTTTTAACCATCACAAAATCTAAATCCGTCAGAAATTCTCTTTTTCCGTGACATTTTTTAAACATCACGGAGTCCTTTCTTGGTGATGTTTTTCAGTTGTCACAAAATCTTTTTCGTGACATTTAATAACTGTCACGAAAGCCTCTATTTTTTGTAATATTTTTAAACCGTCACGGGTTACATTTTTCGTGACGGGGACATAGGTGACGTCATAAAAAACATGACGAAATGGTTTTATGACGTTTTTTAAACGTCACGAGAACTCGAATTTCTACTAGTGTAAAGCACCTCCGACCCTTTCGTTGTTTGTATAAATTTTTTTAATTTTATTTATCAATAGAGATGTTTCTAATTTAGTTTTTTTATTGTTTATTCTCATCTTTCTCAAGAAAAATAAAATATTTATTAGGTAATATTGGATTCGATAGAGTAGATTAAGAAAAAATTAAAATAATTGAAAAATAAAATAAAATAAAAGACTAAAAAATTAAAATGAGAGAACGATAAAAGAAAGATAAAATAAATTAAAAAACAAAACAAAGATGGGTATGCTTTAGAACTAGTTAAAAAAATAATACGACAAACACTAAGTTATTTGGTCAAGTCGTGATACGTTTTTCCTCCTCGCTGGTGCACACGCATCCAACAACGTCAATCAAATATTCTGATAACCCACAAAACAAATAAATTTTTGGTTCGGTAATTTTTATAGGAAGTGTTAAATTTCTTCCATTAAATTTTATTTATTTTTAATTTTAGTTAATTTTTAAAAAATTGATTTAAGTCAGGCGTAAATTTCGTAGATGGAGCAAACATTTACTTTCGATCGCTGCTAAGATAGGTGACTTTCCTCTGGAAATACCTTGAAATTGTTGTGTTGCTTTCGACCATAATTTTTTCTACCAAGTGTTAAATTTCTTCAATTAAATTTTATTCTTTTTAATTTTAGTTAATGTTTTTTTAAAAAAATTGATTTAGGTTGGGCCAATAAAGTTGGTACATTGAGCCAACATTTATTTTGCATCACTATTAATATTAATGTAGGTGGCAAATTTTATATGATATTTTGAATGAGTATATGAGAATGTTGTTTGTGAATTAAATGTGATGTGAAATTTTTTTGTTGCATGATGTTTAATTATGAGACTTCATGCACAACCATAAATATGAAAATGCTTGTTTTATATGTATTAAAAGTTTGTGGTAACTCCGATAGCGTAATGTAGAGACTAGACTGAAATTGATGATCTAGGTGGATGAGACATGACTGTGCTAACTAGGTGCCAACTACCCAACTGTGTCTCAGTAAACCAAACTATGTATGCTCACATTAGCCAAAAGGGAAAAAAAAGGAAAAGGAAAACAATTTGACTCATAAAGATTTATGTCATGTTACATATTAGTTATGTTTATGCATATCTGACCCTGTTAATTGAGTTACTTATTGAGTATTAGTGAGTATTTTTAATATTAATCCCTTTATTCTTTTTTTTTTCTTAGGAAATAACAAAGACGTACAAGGTGACGATGATGTATGCATGCTGTGCCACGAATTTTTGTTTCTGCACTAGTTAAACATTTTTCTTTTTATTATATTAAAAGTTATTTATTTAATTAATCTAGTGTGCGTGAAAATTTTGCATCCCTSATAAATCTTTTTAATTTTATTTTATAAAGTTATATTATGAAATTGTATTTTGTTTTCTTTATTATTATTATATTTTTTTTTTCAAAAGACTTTTTAAAATATTGAAAGCATGCATGGTCTATGCAGTAGGTTCTCTGTCCTTGAGAAGTTTAAGTGCAAAAAAATTGGATTGTTACAGATTTTGTTGTAAATGAGCAGAGGTACGCTGTATTTTAAGTTAAGTTGGTAATTTGCTTAGGAATATGTAATAGGAGTGAAAGGCTGACGTTTAGGTTGTGGGAATATTATGGGTAATTTTTAAGGAAAATAGAAAATCGATAAAATTTTGGAACAGAGGGAGGGAGATTTATTTCTACAGTTTCACTTTTACCTTCATTTCACTTTTTTTACCTCAAGTCCCTTTCACTTTCTCTTTTCTACCTTTGCCCTTACAATTTCCATTGACGTTTTGTTCTTATCATTCGTGCTCCGTTGTAGTATTTCAAAAGTCTCCAGTTCCTTCCCCGCCAATCTTGTTCATGAATTGTTCTTCATCTCGGATGAACCTCGCCAGTGCTTCTTCTTCGAATCCCCAAGACCCATCATCTTCAAATCCTCAAAATCCTTAAACACTAACACTTGCGTGTAACTTCCACGCTCCGTCATCCACCGCTGTGGCTCACCCACGAAATTCCTCGATGCTAAACGCTGGAAATCACCCAAAATTTACCCCAAGCCCTCCGCAAATGGGCATCGCCAACCAGCCGTAGTAGCTCGTGAATCGACGGGTCTATAAGTGTAAAGAATTCCGGCGATTTTTGGTGGAAATCTGCATCCCAGTTTGAGTAACCCGCCGCTGCCTTTCTTTCGCCGTACTTTTGAATCACCAATGTTTGGGTTTCCCCCTTATGCCGTTGGAAACGCCAAGAACGCCTTCACCCACATTCAACTCACAATCATTCGCCGTGGCCACATTCGGATCTTTTGATAGTCTATCCGTAGCTGTCCCACCACCACCATTCATAGTGCAAAATATAGAACCAATGGCAGTAGAGCCTAGACCCGAGCCTTAAAATGCCCTTCGCTTTAATTGTGAGAGGCTTGAAGCTTTGAGGGTAGCTGCTGGGAATGCTCAGAACCAAGGCAAAGAACCACAGCGTTCAAGAAACTTTTGGTGGCCAGAAGCTCGGACTACACAGGTGAGACCTATGCAAAATAGAGGAGTTATATGGTTTTCTGATGAAGAAAATTCTAAAGAAAAAATGGTAGAACTAGCAGTGTGCAAAGCGCGCCAGGGGATGGAAATAGGTGAATCATCGAGAAGCGGCCCGTTACAGCTGATCAATCTGCCAAACAAGCTAAAAAGGCAAAGCAAGCTAAGGATAAAGTATTTTTCTCCTAATGAATGGGCATAAATAATAAAGGTTGCAGTTCAAAAGGCAACTGAGATATCCGGGTGCCTTAGATAAGAGAAGAAATCTACTTCAATAGCCTCACTGACCATAAGTCTGCACATTAAAGAGGAGGGAGGAGAAGAAGTTAACGAGCAAGCCCCAACAGTTTCTACAGAATCGCTACACTTAAGCGAGGATGAAGGAGAAGCATTCGTAGAGAGTCATCCGATGCAGGATGCACAATCAAATCATGACTCCGACAACCACGATTCTTGGTGTACAAGGACACCTCTCACTTGGACTATTCCATCAAAAGAAGGTCCGGCAACAGTAATTCATATTTATGTGATGATTCAAACGAGGAGTATGAGCCCACAATTGATTGATACGATGACCATTGCCGAGAAATGGCGGTTTGGGTGGATCCGGCAATCACAAAAAGCCCAGTTGATTCACCCTCGGTCTTTAGCCGAGAGGCATGGGAACATGTGGACATTTTTCATTATGCAACTTTCCCATCCTCACATACTCGGAGATTCGAGCACCAGGGAGTACTTCTCAGTTGTTTCCTTAGTTATCAATGAAGGACAGAAAGAGTAGTGAGATGAACAACCTGCAGAGCATTACGAATATGAGACGAGGATGAACTCCATAACTTTCTCCTTCGTCTCTTAGAGACAATGCATGCTAGATATCCAATATATGAATTAAATTTACTCAATTCATCAATTTGGATTGAGTAATGGTTTATTCATTTTAACGTCTATTAAAGCAAGACATTCTGCTAGAACCCCTCCATTTATTAGGAATATTCGTGGTGAATAAAAACTTCATATTTTTTTACAATTAGGAGATTCCTCCACCTATAGAGAATAAGCAAAGGAAAGAATGCAGTCTCCCTTTCACCTATAGAGAAGAAGCAAAGGAAAGAATGCAGTCTCCCTTTTGAGCTGGAAAGACGCTCGGAAATAAATAAGAGAAAATTTTTGCTTAGGGAGCTGGGATTGAACACAAACAATGCATTACTTCCATAGGCATGGCGAGCTCGAGGAAATAATAAAACATGGAAGAAACTCCTAGAACCTTCGTCAGGAATAGCACAAGATATACTTAAGGAGTTTTAGGCAGCGGTTCATTAAGCCTTGCTATGACAAGGTTCGAATCCGATGAGTGTAGGTAAGATTTGATCAGAAAAGGATATCGTGTTTTCACATTGTGTGAAAGCTCTTGGGGGATTGAATCACGCAACGGAAAAAACGTGCGAACGCGTGTGCTTCGATATTGTTTTGGAATTACAACAAATCAAATTCATAAACATGATTAAAAGAAAGGTAGTGAAACATACTTTTCAAGACACATGTTCAATGTAGACGCTACCACCACCAAAAAGTGTTCCTCGCTACCGTGGATGTTAAGAACTCGGTTGAGATTGAGAGAGCGGTTTATCGTTAGAGTTTTGGGAAACTCATCAAACCGACGTTCGGGGGACCAAAGAAAAATGGAAGAACCTCACTTTTATAGGGAATGAGGAAGTGAGGGGGAAGTCACCACTTCCCCATCCACTACTTTCCCACCCTCCACCTAGGAGGTTTTTCGTCCCATTTTTTTCCATTTTTTTCTTTTTTTTTCATTTAATTAAAAAAAGTTTAATTAAATTAATTAATAACTAATTTAATCTAATTTAATTTAATTAATTACAAAAATAGTTATTAATTAAATTAAAATAAATCTAATTTAATTTAACCAAATTAATATATCCTATTAATTTAATTAACCATATTATAATCAAATTATAATATCAATATCTCTCATAATTTGGAATCAAATTCAAAATTATACATTATATTAATTGCTTGCCGATTGCTTCGATCCGTGAAGAAGAGGTTAAAAGAATTATTTCTATACTTGCATAGCTTGCATAGACATATATGTACTCGAATATTCGAAGCTTTCGCATAGTTGAGGAGATCAGAAACACTGTGTCTACGACCAGAACTGTCGAATGTCGAACCACCAATCTTGGTACCCACTGAATGATCCAAAGTCAACCCATTATAGGGATCAACATCGGCTTCCAATAGCCCGTCTCTGACTGCCGATTGCCAATTCTTGAGCTCCGGCCTAACCTAAAGACGATAGCCCTCTCAACCCACTCATAGGGCTGGTTCACCACTCGGAGGTCCCATCTCATATAATTAACTTTAATTTCTGTAAAAAAATTTGAACAATTCAAATTCTTTTCATAGATTAAATGTTTTTAACTATCCTTTACGAGTTAGCAAAGGGACCTAATTGACCTATATATCAGAAGCTTCAACGATACGAGATTAATTGATTAAACTCATTAATCATATTAATCAACATTCATTAACTGTTATCACTCCACTAAAGACCCACAACTGCACTCTCACTACCAGAACTTTAATTTTTCCCAACGCTATAAAACGTTAGGAAAAGACCAAAAAAACGTTGGGAGTAGTTTCTCCCGACGATAAATATTTGTTGGCAAAAAGGTCGGCAAAAGTGCGTTGGGAATGCAGATTGCCAACGTTTTTTAAAAAACGTTGGTAGAACAATACATTTGCCGACCTTCAAAAAACGTTGGTAGAGCTAACTTTATACCGACGTTTCCCAAACGTTGGCATATCTACCAACGTTTTAAAGAAACATTGGCAAATGAAAACTTCTACCAACTTTTTAGAGAAACATTGGCAGAGTTGTCGAAGTTCTGAAAACATTGGCAGAAGTTTCAATATTCCAATGTTTTTCAAAACGTTGACAAGAGTTTCCATCTGCCGACACTTTTCCAAACGTTGGCAGATCTACTATTCTGCCAACTTTTTGAAAAGCGTTGGCAGATCTACTATTATGCCAGCGTTTTGAAAAAAGTCGGCAGATCTACTATTTGCCAACGTTTTGCAAAAGTCGGTATATTTATAGTTTTACTAACGTTTTTACCAAGAACGTTGACAATATTTATTTAATTTTTTAAAATAAAATGGGCTAATTTCAATCTCGACATTCTTGAGAGACCTCATTTGAAAGTCAAATACCAAAATATCAAATACCAAAAATATCAAATATCAAAATATCAAATACCAAAATATCATCCAGGTTCACATGTTTCAAAAGTTCTTGAATTTACACGTTCAATATGTTTCAAAAGCTACAAAAACCTAAGTAGAGGTTTTATGCCTATCTAGATCAGAAGCTCCAACGATCTGTGAGAGAACGACGTGTGACAATACATCCTACGGTCTCCGCCATTAGCTTGCATCGTGAGATTTCATACATGACCTGCGTGTCGTCTTGGAGCAATCATCCCTACGGAGGGTTCATTATATGGAATCGAAACCAAGACAAACTCAAAAATGATAAGAGTTTCTTACGTTTTACTCCAATATTTTCCTTCCATACAGCGGGATTATTGGGGAGGACCTTCGAGGTCTGAAAACGGTGGGTAACACTTACGGGGAATTGATAAGCTAGTTAACAATTTTCTGACCAAATAAACGGTGACTAATGACTATACGAATAAGAGTTATTCCGGTGTAAGATTTAGTTGAGAACGTCTCACTTCAGTGAAGGAGTAGCTGTTTGCCCTACGGTAGCTGTTGTTCTAAATCACTGAAGCGTTGTTGCAAAACAATTTTGTCAGGGTGCTTGATTACTTTTACTCAAATTGGATTGGGTTTAAAGGATAATGCATAAAGCTGATATAGGTTTGTTTTTATTTTCAGCATGTCGACTCCTATTACTGCTTTATTAGGTGGTGATAAACTTAATGGCGAGAACTACAAACAATGGAAATCGAACCTAAACACTATACTAGTGATAGATGATCTTAGGTTCGTCTTTCAAAAGGATTGTCCTCAAGCTCCTACGCCTAACGCCACTGTGGCAGTGCGCAATGCCTATGACCGGTGGATCTTGGCGAGCATATCTGATGTGCTTGCTAAAAAGCATGAATACATGGTCACCGCCAAGCAGATCATGGACTCACTGCAAAGCATGTTTGGACAACCGTCCCCACAGGCTCGACATGAAGCCTTTTAAGTTTATCTACAACTCCCGCTTGAATGAGGCCTTATCAGTGTGAGAACATGTTCTCAATCTGATAGAACACTTCAATGTGGCGGAGTCGAACGGGGCCGTAATAAAAGAGCAGAGTCAGGTCAGTTTCATTATGAAATCTCTTCTGAAGAGTTTCCTGCAATTTCGTAGCAATGCAGTTAATGATAAGCTATAGTACACTCTTACCACACTCTTAAACGAGCTGCAGACCTATCAGTCTCTTATGAAAATAAGGGACAGGAAAATGAGGCAAATGTTGCCACCTCAAAATGGTTCTATCGAGGTTCAACCTCTAAAACCAAGTCTGTGTGTTCTTCTTCTAGAAGTAAGACTTTTAAGAAGAAGAAGACGGCTGGTAAAGGGCCAAAAACTGACTCCGCTGCTGCTGCTGCTGCTGCCAAGAAAGACAATGTCAAGGCTGTAGACAAAGGAAAATGTTTCCACTGCAACTTGGATAGGCATTGGAAATTCAATTGCCTGAAATACACGGTCGAGAAAAAGAAAGCCAACGAAGACAAATATGATTTACTTGTTTTGGAAACTTGTTTAGTGGAAAATGCTTATTCCGCCTCGATACTTGATTCAGGAACCACTATCCATGGTTTATTTTTTATTTCAAGACATTAGTTCCTGGAGACAACTTGAAGCTGGAGAGATGACTCTCAAGGTAAGAACGGGATAAATTTTCTCAATTGTGGCAGTAGGAGAGCTTAAGTTGTTTTTAGACAATAAATCATATATTTTATTAGATAATGTATACATTGTTCCTGAAATTAAGAGGAACTTGATTTCAATTTCTTGTCTATTAAAACAATTGTACTCTGTTTCTTTTATATTGAATGAAGTGTTCATCTCCATAAATGGTGTTAAAATTTGTTCTGTCAAGTTAGAAAACAACTTGTATGTGCTAAGACCAACCGTAACTAAAGTAGTTTTAAATACTGAGTTATTTAAAAATGCTAAAACTCAGACTAAAAGGCAAAAAGTTTCCCCCAAAGAAAATACCTACCTTTGACACTTAAGATTGGGGTCACATTAATCTCAATAAGATTGGAAGATTGGTCAAGAATGGTCTTTTAAACGAGTTAGAAGACGAATCTTTACCACCATGTGAATCTTGTCTTGAAGTTAAGATGACTAAAAGACCTTTTACTGGAAAAGGTTACATAGTCAAAGAGTCCTTATAACTTATACATTCAGACCTTTGTGGTCTGATGAATGTTAAAGCTCGAGGTGGGTATGAATACTTCATCTCTTGTGTAGATGATTATTCAAGGTATGGTTATCCATACCTAATGCAACACAAGTCTGAAGCTCTTGAAAATTTAAAGGAGTAAAAGACCGAAGTTGAAAACCAATTAAGTAAAACCATTAAAACACTTCAATCCGATCGGAGTGGAGAGTATATGGACTTGAGATTCCAGGCCTATATGATAGAAAATGGAATCACGTCCCAACTCTCAGTCCCTAGTATACCCCAACAGAACGGTGTATCAGAAAGGAGAAACAAAATTCGGTTATACATGGTTCGATCAATAATGAGCTATGCTCAGTTGCCTAACTCGTTTTGGGATTACGCAGTTGAGACTGCGTGTATATTGTGAACGTAGTTCCATCGAAGAGTGTTTATGAAACACCTTTTGAACTATGGAAGGGTAGTAAAGCTAGTTTACGTCACTTACGCATTTCAGGATGTCCGGCACACGTGCTCGTGACAAACCCAATGAAATTGGAACCTCGTTCAAAAGTGTGCGAATTTATAAGGTACCCTAAAGAGATAAGAGGTGGTATTTTCTTCGATCCTCAAGAAAACAGAGTGTTTATATCGTCAAATGCCACTTTTTTAGAAGAAGACCACATTTGAGATCATAAACCACGAAGTAAGATAGTGATAAACGAGATTTTCCAAGAGGCTACAAATACGTCAACAAAAGTTGTTGATCAAGCCAACACATCACGTCAGTCACATCCCCATCAAGAGTTGAGGGTGCCTCGACGTAGTGGAAGAATTGTGTCACAACCCGACCGCTACGTGGGTTTAACTGAAACCCAAGTTGTCATACCCGATGACGACGTGAGGATCCATTAACGTACAAACAGGCAATGGCTTTTTGCGACGACATAATTCGTCGCCAAAAGCTTAAATTTTGTTGCCAAAGACTTTTGACGACGAAATCATTTCGTCACCCAAGTCATCGTTGTTGGATCGTCGCCAGACGATTTTAGCAACGAAATTTTGCTTTCGTCACCTTTTTTTTTTCCTCTTATTTACTGTATTTTGATTACTTTCTCAATAACACCTATTGCGAAAAACTGAATTTCATTTCAAAAGTCATAATATGAACAAACATTTGTTTTACAAAAGTATAAAAATAATACAAATTAAATTTAACAACCTACTCTAAAAAGTCTCAAACTTAAACAACTTAGACATATTCTAAACAATCTCATCTCATAAAGTTTGTTCATGAAATTTTATCAAGATTCCAAAATATTTCGATAGAGAAATCGAACGAACCTGAAAAAACAAATAAGAAACAAACTTAAATTAGCAAAATAGTTTATCTATTTCTCCAAACTAATTTAAAAGTCATAAAAATATCTAACTCACTCCACGTGCATGTCTTGAAGTCAAACTAGGAATTAAAAGTTAACTCACCACATCCATTAAAAGTTAACAATCTTTCATTCCAACTCACTTCACATGTCATGAACTCAAACTAAGCATTCAAAATTCCATATGTCATGAACTCAAGATAAGCATTTCACAAACTAAAGAAAAAGTATAAGAGCACCCCCTCCCCCAAACACTCTCATTCAAAGTCAATAAATTAAATCCTATATAGCACAAA
>NW_019104816.1:76634-100429 GCF_001995035.1 Momordica charantia | reverse complement strand
ATTAAATTTCGTCACCAAAGGCCCCCAAATGACGACGCCAAAAATTGGGGCAAAAATGGGCGGGTGAATTGCCGCCCAACATTTTGGCGACGAATACTAGATTCGTCGCCTAAAGTCCTCTCTGGGCAGAATTTTGATCTCCAATTTTGGACTGTAGGCGACGAACTGAAGATTCGTAGCCAAAACTAGAGTCTTTCAGCGATGAAATAGACGGTCGTCACTGAAAGTTGGTACCTTATGCGACGAAATAACTTTTCGTCACCGAAAATTGATACCTTCAGCGACGAAATCAATTTTCCGCCGAAAGTACCCCTTTCAGCGACGAAATTAGTGTTCGTCGTTGAAGGTACCCCTTTCGACGACAAACATTTATTTCATAGCTGAAAGTTGGCACTTTCAAGGACGAACACTAATTTTGTCATCGAAATGGGTATTTTCAGCGACAGATACCATTTTTGTAGCTGAAAGACCCCTTTGGAGACGAATTTGCATTTCGTCGCTATAGATCTCGTTGCCAAAACTTGAAATTCTTATAGTGAAGATGTGGATAAAGACAAATGGGTAAAAGCCATAGACCTAGAAATGGAGTCTATGTATTTCAATTTCGTTTCGGAACTTGTAGACCAACCCGACGGGGTAAAACTCATAGGATGTAAATGGATCTATAAGAGAAAACGAGATGCTGAAGTAAAGGTACAGACATATAAGGCGACGCTTGTGGCGAAAGGCTACACACAAAGGTAAGGGAAATTAGTGTGAAGAAACCTTCTCTCCTGTAGCTATGCTCAAGTTCATAAGAATACTTTAGTCCATTACCACATATTATGACTATGAGATTTGGCAAATGGACGTCGAGACTGCCTTTCTTACTGGCAATATTGAAGAAAGTATTTATATGTCTCAACCTGAAGGGTTCATAGCTCAAGGTCAAGAGAAAAAGGTTTGCAAACTTAAACAGTTCATATATGGATTGAAACAAGCATCTCGATCTTGGAACATGAGGTTTGATATTGCGATCAAATCTTATGGTTTTGACAAAAACGTTGATGAGCCTTGTGTATACAAGAAAATAATCAACAACATAATAGCCTTCTTATTACTGTATGTGGATAATATCCTACTCATTGGGAATGAGGTAGGATACCTTACTGACATAAAAAAGTGGCTAGCTATTGAGTTCTAAATGGATTTGGGAGAAGCTCAGTATGTTCTTGGCATCCAAATTCTAAGAGATCGCAAGAACAAAACACTAGCTCTGTCTCAAGCAACTTATATCGACAATATGCTATTTGGTATTCGATGCAGAATTCCAAAAAGGGCTTATTGCCTTTCAAGCATGGAATTCATTAATCCAAGGAACAATGTCCTTAAACACCTCAATAAGTTGAGGGTAAGAGACACATGCCCTATTCTTCAATAGTGGGCAGCCTGATGTACGCTATTTTGTGTAATAGACCTGATATTTGATATACAATAGGGATGGTCAGTAGGTATCAATCCAATCAAGGATATGATTACTGGACTATTGTTAAGGGAATCCTCAAGTATCTTAAGAGAACGAGAGACTACCAACTTGTGTATGGCTCTAATGATTTGATCCTTATAGGATACATTGACTGTGACTTCCAAACAGACAAGAATTCTAGGAAATCTACGTCGGGGTCAGTATTCACTCTTAACGGAGGAACAGTAGTTTGGCGAAACATCAAACAAGGATGCATCCCAGACTCCACCATGGAGGCTTAGCACGTTGCAGATTGTGAAGTAGTAAAAGAAGCGGTTTGGCTTATGAAGTTCTTCACCGATTTGGAAGTTGTTTCAAACATGAACTTGCCCATCACACTTTATTGTGATAACAGTGGTGTTGTGGCAAATTCTATAAAATCTCGAAGCCACAAGAGAGGCAAGCACATCGAAAGGAAGTACCACCTTATAAGAGAGACAGTGCAACGAGGGAATGTGATCATCATAAAGATTGATTCGGAGTACAACATTGCTGATTCTTTTACGAAGGCGCTCACGGATAAAGTGTTTGAGGGACATCTAGAAAGTTTAGATCTACGAGCCTTGTACATTTAGTCTAGGACAAGTGGGAAAATGTAATGGGTATAATTTATGCCCTAGTTTATTGTATTTGTCCTTTTGCTTTATGATTTTGTACACCCCACTAGACTCTAGTTCAAATGGGAGTTTGTTGGGTGTGTTGGCCTAAACTCGTAGTTTGTATTTATGCAAAAACAAATTTATGTTCAATAAAGTTATGGTTTCATATTCAATCAATTTGTTGTTGAACTTATAGCATTTCATTGTCCAAATTCAATAAACTAAACATCCAACATTATTATCATGTTATGGAACATATATATAGTGGGTATATATTTGATATACCCTCAATATACAAGTGGATAATGTCTTGGAAATAGTCTAAATGGTATATAGTATATGGATAAGGCTAGGTATCTTATCCTGGTACCAATATCGATACGACCCGCTTTGTAAATGTTAGAGATGACCCAATCCAAGTCGTTCATGTGGAGACATGCGAGTTGAGGTATCCTATACAATGAGTTTGTATAAGACCGGACCGTGAAATATTCAATCTTTAGATGTAACTCCTTTGACTAAAAGATTGTTATTTGATAAGATGACCAGGCAACTCATTCTCAATCCTGAGTGAGTTATGGACTCCTGTCCGTGAGGGCTCGTCTTTTGATATGTATAGGTGAGAATGGTCTGAGTCGCTGACTCAATATTCCTACCATTTTGGGGACGAGACTGAGTGAGGAACTGGGAACATAACTTCACGAGATGGAATTCACTCATCCCCAATTTTTGGGGAGTACATGAGTGTTCTCTTAAATGCTGACTCTAGGACTTTAACAAGGGGCCCCACCCTCTCACTAGTCCGAGAGAGACTTCCAGTTGTTGATCGGACCATAACCAGGTTGTTCACTAGAGGAGCAGTGGTATTTAAGGAATAGGATGTAACTTAGGAGTAAAACGATAATTTGACCTAGCTTGAGTTACAAGCACTCGTGAAAGATTGACTTTCCATTAATAGTCGTATATCTGTAGACACAAAAATATTATGCAGTGAGAAGAGTGCAGCTGCGGGTCTTTAGTGGAGTGACCCGTAGTTAACAAATGTTGATTAACTCGGTTAATGAATTTGATTGATTGATCTCGTATCGTTGGAGCTTCTAATGTGTATGTCCATTATGCTCCTCTATTAGCTCACAATGGGTAAAACGAGGATCAAGTTATCTTAGAAGAATTTGAAATGTTTAAATTGCTCGAAGGATTATATGTATATTGATACATTGTTAATTTGAAATTGAAACTATATTTCATGATAGAGATTATTTGAATGAGATTCAAATAAAAATCAATATGAATATGATTCATATTAAAACTGTAGGTTAAAAATAATGTGCATAAAATTTACATTTCAACTATAGATTAAACTTGAGAAATGATTTAGAATATGATTTTATTTTGGGAATAAATAATTAAGTGTTAATTATTTATTTATTTAATTAATATATATATATATATATATATATATATATATTTATATTTATATATTTATATAATTGTTAATTAGATTACTAATTTATTCATTAATATTAATCAATTAATAAGATTAATTAATTATTAATATTAATATTAATATAATTAATACTAATATTAAACACATTCCTCTCCTTAATTGTAAGGGGGTGGGGGGTTGATTATGATCTCGGGGTTACCCCACGTCATCCTTGGATTTTATGCAAATTTGTTTAGCAAAAACGGAACACTAAGTTTCTCCCCATGTATCTCTCCCATCTAAGAATTCTCTCTCAACAAGAACCTATCCGAAGAGTTTTGGCTTCCATTTTTTTGCTCCCACAAACAAGTTCTTTGTTCCTAGAGGATAACAGGGAAGATCAGTGGTAGTGAACGGATTTACTGAACTTATTTGAAAAAGGTCTTCAAATGTAAGGTTTTTCCTCCCTGCCTTTTATTTTTCCATGTGTGGTTTTTGCTCCTTAAAATTCAAGAATAAGATTGTTGTTTTCTCTACGGGATTAACGTCCCTTCAGAACAACCGCAAATCTGGCGATGGTAGCGATGAACAGTAACAAATATGGCAGCGGTTACAAATACTCGGATAGGGGACCTAATAAACCTACAAATTATAAGCTCCAATGATCCGATATTAATTAATTAAACTCATTAATTAAATTACAACATTCATTAACTATGAGGCATTCCACTAGAGACTTAGAGCTCACTCTTATGCACTATAGAACATGTTGCGTCCAAGGATATTGATCATTAATAATAAGTCAATCATTCACGAGTGTACGTAACTTCAGTTGGGTCAAATTACCATTTTATCCTTGAATTACCTCTAAGGAACAGCCTGTTTATGGTGTAACCATTAAACAAGAAGTCTCTCTTGGTCCAGTGAGAAGGTAGGACCCATTGTTCAAGTCCACGAGTAAGCACTTTAAGAGAACACTCATACACTTATCCTAAAGTTGGGAATGAGTGAATTTATCTTGTGTATTTATGTTCCTTGCTCCCCCCTCAGTCTCGTCCCCATAATGGTAGGAATATTAAGTCAGCAACTCGGGCCACTCTCACCCATACAAATTAATGAACGATACCTTATAGGCAGGAATCCATAACTCTCACCTAGGATTGAGATTGAGTTACCTGATCTTCCTATGAAATAATAATCTATTAGTTAACGGTGTTAGAGCTAAAGATTAATTATTTTGCCGTACGGTTTTATACAAACTCATTGTATAGGATACCCTCACTCGCATGTATCCGACCCACAAACGATTTGGATTAAGTCGTTTGTAACTATTACAAAGTAGGTCATATCTATAGTGTTATGAGGATAAGGTGCCCAACCTTACCCATATACTATAGACCCTTTAGGTTATTACTGGAACATTATCCATTTGTATATCAATTATATATTATATATTAAATATATACCATGTTGTAAGAGTTGACTTTTTACTGTAGAAATGTGACTCGATAGGCCTGTTTGACCATAAAAATGAACTCTTTCATATCATTATTAGCTAAAAAGACCTACTTATTATCAAAGTAGAATATGCATGTAATATTTATGAGTAATTTGCAATATATAGTAGTTTAGGAAAAATATGAGAAAAACATGGTCAAAGTTGGAAGAAAATCACAGATTTGCGGAATAGCACCTGCGCTTTTTGGCATGGTCAAATTTCCAAAACGTGTGTTTCACTTAATGAAGGGTAAGAGAGTCATTTTCAATATGTTTTAATGAAGCAAAACCACAAGTCCAAGTCAATGAGAGGTTGTTTCAAGGATCTCAACCCATTTCGTCCTAAAATTGTAGGAAGTTCAACCTCCTTCATGGCCTATATAAGGGAGCCTCTCCCCCAGCAAAAAATCATCTCATTTTCATCTTCATTTGATTCAGCTGTAGTTCTTATTCATAAACATTCGAGTTCATAAGAGTAATGTTTTAATTGTTTTTCCTTGTATTTTCACATTTTTACTTGTTGCTTTTAATTCAAGTTCTTTCTGTCATTCTTCATCTATTATGTTCTCTTTATATTCTTAAGCGAGTTTACACTCCCCCACACACTTGATCTAGAAGAGGGTTAAGCTAGAACTCCTTGTATGCCGTTTTTTAAATTCAATGGAAATTCCTTCTTTTATGTTTTCGTGCGTCTTCTTTCCTTTAATTATGCACTAATTTATTTATCAACCTCTTTGTGAAATGTCTTAACCAAAATGAATTGATTCGAACATGCTCGAGAATTGCCCAGATTGCGCCTAGTGCAATCTTGGGTTGGTTTCTAAAAAATTCTCTTTACATGTTTTTTCCATTTGGCCACTGGGAATTTGATTTATGCACTAAAGCCCAACATTTAGAAGGGTGGGTTAGGTAGATTAATATGAAGTCAATATGGGATGTTACTTAGACATAAGTGCTAAAACACGGTCCTAGACATAGGCCCTCTGACCCATAAATGCAAATGAGTTGATAAATATTTTCTAGGATTGTAATCACACATAGAAATATGATTGTAGGTTACCCTAGCCTCTACAGCAACCAAAATCGGTTTGTGAAAGAGTAGAACTCATATTCCCAAGATTAGCCAGATTGTGGCTGGCCCAATATCCCCAAAGTGTGTATATTCCATATTTTCATCAAAGCTAAGGTAAGAAGCAGAGAGGTTGTGTTCTCTAACATTGCTTGATATTTGAAACCCCAAACAACAACATTTATCACAATTTTCTTAATAACCCACAATTGCATCTTTGAACCATTCACTTCTTAAAATTTGTTTTGAAAGCAGAAGTCCCTAAGGATTCGACCTTGGATTACTCCCAAGTATTACTTGTGACCGTGTACGCTTGCACGTGTATCTTATCTTTTAAAGGTAGAGAAAGTCCCAACACCTGTGTATCAATTATATATTGTATATCAGTTGTATACTGTTTCAATTACACAAAATAACCTCAGATGTTACTTTAATGAATTTTGGTTAATGAAATTCTAAAAGAAACATCAATAACATCTTTATTTAATAAATATTTGTTTTACATTTACAAAGCACAAGTCTAGGGCATAAAACCCAACAGTGCTTTTGTGCTCGGTAGCGCTGTTCACGGGTTGGGTTGGGTCGGGTTTGGGAAGTTTTTTGGACCAACTCGAATTTTCGGGTTGGTTAGATCAGGGAATCGATGGAACCGAACACAATAGCCAACCCAACCCAACCCAATCCAACCCAAAATTTTTGGGTTCGGTCGGGTCGGATCGCCAGGTTGATAGGAGTAAGAGAAAGTGAGATGAAGAAAAATTGAGGGCGATGGAGAGATGAAAATGTATACACCGTCGTTTCTATCTCCAGCCCCAAGTTAATTTAGACGATGACACCAATATCGAAGCATTATCAGATGCACTAAGGAAGTTAATGTTCGTGGGAGCACTTTCTGGAATGTAAATCTGAGGTTGCAACGATTTTGAGGTCATGGGTGTAGAAAGTGGAGACGATGTGGGGGGAGATGAAGAGGGAGACAGAAGGGGAAGGGAGGGAGACGAAGGGGGAGACAAAAAAGGGAAGTGGGAGACGAAGTGGGAGACAGAAGAGGAAGGAGGGAGACGAAGAGACGAAGGGAGGGGGGCGAAGGGGGAGACAAGGGGGAGGGAAGGGAGGGAGGAGGCAAGAAAGCGGGAGAGGGGAGGGAGGCGACACACAACAAACCCTAAATTATAATATATATGTATATATATATATATATTAATTTAATGGGTTCGTTTCGGTTCGGGTTGAACCGACCAAAATATTATTGAACCCGCGAACTGAACCGAAATTTCGGCTCTTACAAATTTCAACCCAACCCAACGGATTGGGTTGAGTTGTCCGGGTTGTTCGGGTCATTGGGTTTTTTGAACACCCCTAGTGCTCGGGAGAGCACTTCAATGAAGGTTGTTAGGGCCTTTTTGCCCAATGAGAACAAAAACTTCTCGTCCTTTAGGTAAGTTGTGGGAGTCGTGATAGAAATTCCATTTGTCTGTCCACTGACTCACAACTGCTCGTTATTAAACCTAGCCACATCATCACTAAGTCTTTCGTTGGTACTCTACTTGATAGTGAGATTGATCGTGGCCTCCCACCGGTGGATCTTGCTCAATCTGAGATTGACCTTGGCCTCTAGCCAGCTGGATCTGGGGATTCATGGCCTCTATTAGCAGACCAATTTTTGGTTAATCTCCTCCACCTTATCTTCAAATTTGACGAACTTGTCTTTTGCCTTTCCTCGCTTTGGAATAGGTTGATTTCACTATGTTGGTAGAGGAACGAGGCATCGTACATTTTGGCTTTGAGTTGCCATTCTCTTCAGATGTTTCTCATGATCTGAGCCTTAAAATTCCAAGATTTCATCGTGGTTATCTCCGCTCTTACTCATGTTGAATGTTCGTCGATGTGCATAATGTGTTGAGCATTAGTTATGTTCCTCCCCACAAATAGGCCAAATATTGATGCAAGAATTTGGTTTTATTCTTCGGTGTTGATAGCTCCGACTAACACTTGCACACAAAGAAAACTGAACACTGTTGTGGTGCTAAACCCAACACACTTCAATGCGTTAGTTAGCAAGGAGTTCTTTTGGAGTAACAATACTATAGTTGCGAGACCATATTTTACACATCGGTCTCTCCTCTTATTTATAGAGTGAGTCAACATGTGTTGGTTATGGAGGTCAGCTCAACCAAGTTAGGTCGACTCAAGTATGGTTTGGTCGGGTGGTCCGACCTAGATGATTTTAAATGGGTGGCTCGACCTCTGTCATTTTATTTGCATCAATTCATGGGAATTTTATGAAGTAATTTAATTCTTAATAGATAATATAATAGTCTTTCCTTACACATGTAAACAATAAATAAATATGTTATATAACTATTTCAATTTTCTCGATTAATATTTGACTATTATACAAAGTTGAACTCTTATTTTTTTAAACTATACACAATTGCACATTTTTTTAGTACAATAAGTGGGGTGGTAGATTCGAACTCATGACCTCTTGGTCAAAGATATATGTCAATTATAAGCTCATGTTGGTAATTGCACCTTTTAAATTTGAGCAATTTTATCTACTTTGACTAGGCATGTTATAATGTGCAACATAAATAGTTTAATATAGGGGTCATCAAGTATAGTCAAAAAAAATTATATCATCGACCATAACCAACCAAACCGACGTCGGTCTGTCTATTTAGAGTTTTGAGTTCTTTTTAGTTCATCTTCTTAGATTTTAAGCTCTCGGTTCTTCTGGAAATGGAAAATAAGAATAAGAAAATGCAAAAAATATATAAAATATCGGTTAAAACTGAAAACCTCGTCTTAATGAGTATTTTAAAAATAAGTCAGTTTTCAAAAAAATGGAATCTGACATGGTCACTTTGGTATCGGTAATTTTGGTAAAAAATCGACGCCCATTGATCGACGATCATCATGGTATAATATACAAAGTAATTATAGAAGCTTATCCATTTGGTTATATATATATATATAAAGAGTTTTCAATATTTTCCTAGATTCTGGTTAGATTATATTTTACTCGTTCTGTTTTAATTTGACTATATTTTCCTCAATTAGGTTAACTTTTATTCGATTGGTTTAAAATTTAAACATTTGAATATATGTTTTCAAATTTGAATATTTTCACTTTTTTTTTTTCCAAAAGTAGCTAATTTTGTTTAGCTTTGAAAAGGAGAACTGGTTAATCTAATTCGAGTATTTGTAATTGATAGGTAAATTTTTTCTCATATTTGCAAATATGATAACTCTTTTTTAATTTTAAAAATACGACAAATTGTTTGAATTCTTATTTTTTTCGACGTTTCTATTATTCTAATTTTACCCTTTGTTTTGTGAGCTATTGGTATATAAGCAACTGATATAGGTTGATGTAATGTTTATTAGTTATATCAACTATACCTTGATATACTTCACTCTAAATATATGAACTATAAGGGATAATACCATGATGTATTTCATACCAAGTATATCACATAGCTAATATACTTTGATATACTTCATGGGCGAGGTAAACAATTTGATAATAAAAAAACATAATTGTAATTACATTACATTATTGATTTATAATGTTCTTTTTTTTCTTTTATAGTCCATTTATTTTCTTTTTTCTTTCAGATTGATTTTTTTTCCGTAGCTATCGTGTTTGAGATTTTGATGAAATCCATATGCTCATGCACCTTCTTTTATTTGAAGGTTTCATTTGATTTCTGATTCATATGTGTTTGGCTATTCTTTAGTAAATTGTTCTCGCTATGTTGGTAACAATTTTGATTGAAGGACTGTACATATTTATGTTAATTTATTACCTTCGATCATTAAAAGTCAAGCAAGAATGCCTCAAACATAAAGAATACCTTCAATAGGTGAGGTGACAAAGCATGCAAAATGTAGTCGTTAGCGCATTTGTCTGAAACATTGATGTTGTAAATTTGCACATACTAAATAATGATATATGTCATTTGTATTGGTAGTTACTTCACGTTATAATTATGTATATCAATGACAATGTATTGGTATATTTATTATGCAGCAAATGAAGTTATAACGTAGAAGTTAACTAATGTACATTAGTTGCAAGACATCAAGATATACCAGTTAAGTTAGTATAGAGTACATGAAAATATATCAGTTATCACTTATAAGTGATTACCTGGTATGAAGTCCATCAAAGTAAACTAGTTATAACATCTGTTCAAAAAAAAAAAAAAACTAGTTATAACATATATATCTTAGTTGCAATACATGAAGGTATATCATTTATAATTGATATACTGGGTATGGAATACATGAATATATATCAGTTATCACTAACTAATTTACTTATTATGGAGTACATCAAAGTATTCCAGTTATAATTGATATACCTAGTATGGAGTACATCAATATATATAAGTTATAAATGGTATAATATAATGTATATAAACACACATATATTAGATGTATATAAGGTAAATCAATGGTATATAATAATACAATTTATGTATGATATATGGAAAAAAAAAGGCAAGTGCAACAATGTCCAAAATAAATAGGGCGTTTTAAAAAATAGCCAAAAGTATTAGTTATTATAAAACAAGATAATTTAGGTGGGTAGCTAAATTTTAGCATGCATTTTAAAAAAATGGCCATTAATTTTTAATTTTGCCCAAATGGCTAAATCATATTTTAGGAGTTCTTAAAAAAAAGGTTGATTTTTCAACTTTATCCATGATCATGTTTTTTTTTGTTACTTCACATATTCAACCGCCTAACAAACTTGATTTGAAATCAAATTTATTTTTGTACATTCAAGGGATTTTAAGTTGTTTCCTAAATACATTACCACCCATTAAACTATTTTAATTATTTTGTTTTGAATTTGAATTAATTTAAATCATTTATCTAGGTCATCAATCTTTGTATTAAGAAGTCAATAAATGCATATACCAAAATGCAACTTCATACATCTATTAAGTATATTGATCTCAACGGTCAATACATGTATATATCACAATGCAACTCAATTATCAAAATTAGAAAGTCAATACATGTATATACTAATTGAAGAATTATCAAAATAAATATATGTATATACTAATGGAAGAATTATCAAAATAAATATATGTATATACTAATGGAAGAATTATCAAAATTAGAAGTTCAGTATATATATATATATAATATATATATATATATATATATATATATATATATACACACACGTATATACGTATATACTAATTGAAGAATTATCAAAATCCCTCATCCTGTTTATAAGGTGATTGTGCATGATTCATTTGAACATCTCCATGTTATAAAAAAAATGGCCAAAATAAATAAGGCATTTTTAAAAATTGACAAAGTACATATGAATAAATCTAGAAACTGAAGGTAAATATGTGATTCTATTTTAATTTTCCCTGTGCTTTTATACATAAAAAGAACCAAATTTCATCTAATATATTATCTACCACAGAAGACAGAAGTAAAAATAAAATAAATAAATAATCAAAGACTCACCACCAACGTCGAGAAATGAGGTAAATATGTCTCTTCCTCAACCAAGACATTTATATAAAACTATTGAAATTATACCTCTACCTCTCTTTCTAAGATATAACACTGTAAGATTATTATAAACAGAGTGTACTATATAACCCTAACTTTTATGCCTACACATTCTAATTATATTTATTTAAAGATAGTATTATAATATAAAATAACGACATTTTGATGTAGTGGGTCCTAGATATTTCTAGAGCATATATGCACATCTCTAACAAAATATGAAAAAAAAAAAGAGAAACCTTATGGATATTAAAAAAAAAAAAGCGTTTTATTATAGATAAACATCATTTAAATATATTTTAAACAACAGTAGATCACTCATCTAAACAAACATCATCATATGCTCATAAAAGTTTGTATGCATGCATGCATTGATTTGTAAATTAACTGCAAGTATCATCTCGATGAAAACACGCGCGATGGAAACACCTTCCTCTCTTTGTGAACACTTCCGAGGTATCTTCTCCTCATGAGTGATTTGTACTGATTTTCTTATTCTTGAGATTCAATTATTTTTTGCTAAAATAGTTTAAATTTATAAAACTACATTTACAATTTATTATCCTAACTAATTTTTATTTCACTAATTTACAGGTTCTTTAATCTATCTTTTTTTTTTTTTGTTATTTCATGAATTCTCCTGCATAATTCTTATATTCATCCTGAGATCCAATCATCCTAATATGCATTCTCTGTTTTTTTACAGATTTCAAAATTTAACTTGCGATTACTTCGAAAATGACTACTAATGTAATCTTTAGTTTGTTTAATCTCTATTATGTAAATTGATATCCCTACCATGTTATTTTTGTTAAAAAAATTCCTAAAATCAAGCATTTGTACTTGTATTTTGTTTCAAGTATATTTGCCTAAAATCAATTTTAGGATTCTATGAAAATTTTCAGCTACCCATTTTTATAGAGAATTTCTAGTTGGTGTTCCTATTTGTCAGCCATATGGTTTTTGTTAATATAAAATGTTCATTTCTATTTTTCCAACTGTTTTACAAGTTTTATTTGACCATAAAATCAAAATAATACTCTCTTAGATTCTCAAATTTGTTTCTTGTTATATTATCTCTATTTTCCTACTTTTTCTCTCCTCGATTATAGAAACCAACTATGTCAGCACACAAAGTGAGACACGATCAACAGGAATTGACGGGAATTGAGCAAGGGTAACAACAAGGTAGGGAATGGGCGAGATTGAGCAAAGGAGACAACGGTGGAGCAACAAGGCTATAAAAATGATAAATAATATATTCATTTAAAAATCAGGGAATGCTAATTTTGTACCTAAAAAATTAGCAGGATTTTTCTATTCTTAGGTTGTCATTCTTCAAAAACCTGTTTGGCCATTTTTTAAAAACACTTCTTTTAAATGGTTATATTGGATGTTATCCCTAGTTTTTAGATCATATATATTTGAATTTGAATTTGAAATTTCAAAAATATTCTACTAAAAAAAATAATAAGAGAGAAAAGAAATTTCAAAGTTTCAAATTTAAGAAATTTCAAAGTTTCAAATTTTAATGAACTATCGTTTTTTTTTTTAGTTTAAAATAATTACAATTGGTAGTATTCATCATGTTGTTTTTCATGTTTGTATCTGTTGTTAGAAAAAATTTCTAAAATCAAGCTAATTATTTTTTGTTAAGAGTTCAGATTGTTTAAAACCAAGTTCTATCTTTTATGAAAAAAATTTATCGGTCATTTTTACTGTATTATAACTTTTAATTTTTGGGTTACATATTGACCAACCTATTTTTACAAGAATTATACTCATTTAATCCTGATTAAAAAACAGAGGGAAAAACGCTTTAGTAAATTAAAATCTAAAATAAAATTTAGAATATAAAATCATCATATTACCGCTTTTAGTATAACATATGGGGTGGGGATTCGAACTATCAACCTATTCACTAGATATATATATTTCAACTATACTCACTCTGACAAATTTAATATATATAACATTATATACACATTAAAAAGGACTTATTTTGTATACCAAAGTCGTGCATGCCTGGCATTAAATAAATAAAAAAGTTATAAAACATACACCCTAAAAATCAATCGAGGAGGATTCGTTTGTTTGAAAACTAAAGAAAACAAATAGCATGTATTTGTTAAATATTGTAACAAAAAAGTATTTGTAGAGTATATACTGTTTATCTATTCGGCCGATATAACCTATAATCGGTATAGGTTCCTAAAAAGGTAATATAATTGTTACATACATACACATGTATGTATGTATATAGATATATATAGATTATTGAGAGTAAAAACTGAATAGGACGCATGTCAGTAGGGGAGAGGTGTGGGACTACATACGGTTATACACCGTACATTGCACCTTTGTCTCTTCGGTACGGGTAGCACGTCGAACCCGAAGTTTACCTGTGACAGGCGACAGACCATAGAACCGCAGGCGATAGCACCACCCGTCAGTTGTCGGGGGCATACACCTTCATCAGGAGACATACCGTGTGGCGCGCCCCTACCACCATAAGCGTTGTCCTTCCTGGTCGGCCGCCTGAGCCTATATAAGGAAGGACCCTCACCATCACTAAGTAAGTGAAAAACCTGTCACTAATACTTAAGGTGTCTTTTTATATTTTCTACTTTGATCAGTTACTTTAGCATCGGAGGTTATTAGGCGGGACACAGCATTGGCGTCGAGTTTCAGGTTGCAGGCTCATTTGCTTTCAGGCGAAGCTACTCGTCCATAGGACACGTGGGCCTCTCCAAAATTCGCCGTCAACAAAAAAATAGGAATTATATATATATATGTCTATTATTGGTAGCTAGAAACTGACAACTTTTAGCTATATACATTGTATTTGTGTTATCGTCCACTTTAATGTCTCTAGTATCTACGACAACATAACAATCACTGTACATACCATTTGAAATGACAGATAAAACCAAAAGATCATCTCTATCTTCCGGTATCCTAATGATGGTCAATTTATTAGAATAATTCGTATCTAGCGTCAAATGTGTTACTATTTGCTTAGAGAAAACTGAAGTTGTTTCAAAGTTCAATCAGTAAAGTGTGTAATTTACAGGAAAATAAAAATGTCAATAACATTGAAATTAGTGTAAACATTCCTTTCATCACATTAGCAACCGTACAAAAAAAGTTATCAATTGAAGCTTTGGCGTAATTAATGTCGAAAAGAAAAGTATGATCAAAATGATGATGGAAAAAAATTAAAGGATAAAGGTGATGGTGATGATGGAATGGACATTGGAAGTTAAACTGAAAACATACCTTGAGAACCAAATAAAATCAACCAGAGAATACTATAACAAAAGTACTATAAAAAAATATCAAAATATGTTAGAATCTATGAAAGAGAGTGGAGAAAAAAGTTCATTTGATCTTAAAAATGATAGTTGAATGAAAATATACAAATTCCACTTCATAATGACAAAGGTAACTAAAGGTAACTAAGGGGTGGAGGCCATTGTGAATATTGTATACCTGCCACCTTAGCAGCCTTAGTTGTAGATTAAGGATTATGCAGAGACCCCAATTGGGAAGAGTAGATGATCTGTCGGCTATTGTAGAAATTTGTCAAGGTTGGTTCGGTATGAAACCAATTAAAGGATCCCTCTTTTGTATATKGCAAGGATGTCGCTGCATTCGCGTCCAAATATAGGTCGACCGTACTTGTGATGGTTCTCAAGGATCCGTAAACGTTGGGTAGCCAAGTGCGGAGCGGATAACTACTGAAAGAATCCTCGCTCCGCTATTTTCTTTTAGGCATATTCCACTAATTCCTTATTTTAAGTAAGGTATAATTCGGCCCCTATGAAATAACACATTTTTTCGCACGTTAAAAGGAATGAAATGAACATTTGTTTATTATTGGAAAAATATACGTTGTATATATAAATTGTGTAAAACTGTCAAACAGATTACAATATAACTGGCTACAAAAAATAAAGATATTGACAACTTGATGAATACCAAAATTTGATAAATATAGTCGAGGCACACTTCAATAGTGCTCACCTAAAGACAATTATTCGCTCTGGACAAGTTGTTGACATACTACAGCAATCGTCTCGACAAGATACAACGACTAACTCTAGTAGAACAGCAACCTTAAACTACTCGGATATGACAGAACTCTCTATATACTTGCTCTCAACACAAATAAAAACAACATATAAAAAAAAAAGAGAGAATTCTTATGAGATGAGGATGAACTCAAATGAGAAAGCTTGGATCTCTCAAATGAAGGAAACTAACAACTATATATAGTTGTTCAAATATGTAACATCTCACACAAAAATTTAACACGTATGTAACATTTTTACATATGTAACTTTAACACATAAATGTAAAAAACTTTTAATTTAATCAATAACTTAAGTTTAATATATATGTTTTTTTAACACATATGTAACTTCAACACATAAAGTTACAAACCTATAACTTTAAGCACAAAATTAAACAAAACCAATAAAGAAATAAATAAGAATAATATTCACAATGTACATGTGAATAATTTCTTTTAAGTTTCACTTTATTTCACACCATAAAATCCAACAATCTTCCACATGAAAGTAAGTGAGATAGACAAAACATGACCAAGACGTTGAGAGCAAATAGATAAGTTATGTATCAGGAGAGGTGTCTTTTGGACTTGAACATTCCCCGGTGAATATCTATCAAATATACCAAAGAAATAGTGAGAACTTAGCTATGAAACTATCTTCCTCATGATAAATTAAGACAACAAACATCACACATAACTTATCTTGCATCCTTAAGTTCTATATGGTTGTGTCCATTTTTGTCCTAGACAAGATCCTGAATTCATGAGAGCTTTAGAGAATATAAGTCATTCGAAAAATTCTCATAGAATCGACCAAATCCTATTCTAATGTAAGTGATATTGATTAACAGCATTCTGTCACTACCCTCTTGTAGTCAAGATATCAATATGATCTTAACATCAACAAATCACATACATAACATCATAGAAATGGGAAGAAACTATATGTTTCTTAGTGTGTCAAGTATGAATTATCCAACCCAATTTGCCTATTGAACTTCTTGGGATAGATTAGGTTACCACCAGATACTTAATTTCATAGGTTGCAACCCTATTTCCCTTCATGTATATGCAAGTTGCTCTCTTGACAATCCTTTCGTCAAAAGATCTGCAACATTCTCTTTTGATTTTTACATAATAAATATAAATTCTTCCATTAGAGAGCAATTGCCTTATAGAATTATGTCTGCATCTTATGTGTTGTGACTTTCCATTGTACACATTATTCTAGCCTTCATTGAGGCTGCTAAGATGTTACAATAAATACATATGACATTTACAGGCTTTGGCCACAATTGAATATCTTCAATAAAGTTTCGAAGTCATTCTGCTTCTTCTTCAACTTTATCAAGAGCTATAAACTCTTATTCCATAGTAGATCGTGCTATACACATTTGTTTTGAAGATTTCCATGACACAGCTGCTCCACCTTAGGTAAATATATACCCACTGGTTGACTTAGTCTCAATGCTATCAGAGATCAAGTTAGCATCATTAAATCCTTCCAGTACAGATGAATATTTCGTATAATGCAATCCATTGTCTAAAGTATACTTCAAGTACTTTAAAACTCTAACTAACTCATTCCAATGATCATGCCTAGGACTGTTAGTGTATCTTGTCAATCTTCCTATTGAATAGACAAGGTCTTGTACAATTCATTATGTAAATTAAATTACCCACACTCTAGAGTATTTTAGAGAAGATATATCTTCATCATTATTCTTCTTTAACTTACAATTTGGATCAAATGGAGTAATTACTGGCTTACTCTCAAAATGACGAAATCTTATCAACACTTTCTCTATGTAATGAGATTGATAAAGTATATATCCACTTGGATTTCTCGTTATTTTATTTCCAAGGATAACATCGACAAGACCAAGATCTTTAATATCAAAATTGGAATTCAACATCTTTTTAGTGGAATCAATGACACATCTAGTTGTGCCCATTATCAACATATCATTCACATATAAACAAACAATGACGCAATCCTGATTTATGGTTTTAACATAGACACATTTGTCACACCCTTCTATCTTAAATTCATTAGATAACATAGTGTAATCAAACTTCTCATGCTATTGTTTGAGTGTTTGTTTCAACCCATAAATAGACTTAACAATTATATAAACTTTATTTTCAACTGATTTTACAACAAACCTTTCAGGTTGTCATATATGTTTCTTCATCTAAATCTTCCTTTAAAAACGCAGTGTTTACATTCATTTGGTGTATTTTCAAATTTCATAAAGTTGCTATAGAAATTAACATCCTTATAGATGTAATCCTCTTCTCTAGATAATAAGTATCAAAGAAATCGAGCACTTCTTTCTAATGATAGCCTTTAGCTACTAAACAGGCTTTATATTTATCAATGGTGCCATCAACTTTTGGCTTTCTTCCGAAAATCGATATACTCCAAATTGGTTTACTTTCAGGAGGTAAATCAACCAATACCCATGTATTGTTCTGCAAAATGAATTCTATCTCACTATTAATAGCTTCTCTCCAATAAGGTTCATCCGAAGATGACACAGCTTCTTGGAAATTTTAAGGATATCCTTCTATCATATAAGTTATGAAATCGGGTCCAAATGAAGTAGCTTTCATAGCTCTTTTACTTTTTCTAGGTTCGATATCAATTTCCTATTCGATTTGACATTTCGAAGAACTAGCTTAACGACTCCTCTTAACACAATTACTTTCATGTCATTCTTCTTTTAAAAGAATATCCTAAAAAAATTCGGCTTCATTAGATTCCATGATAGTATTATTATCAATATCAAGAATTTTTTATTTAATCATCAGGAATCTAAAAGCAGCACTATGATTGACACCCACACTTTATGTATTTTATATGAGGGTAACTTTTTGGTAAAGGAACCAGTACCTTTGCCAAACACCCCCACATTTTCAGTATTTTATATGAGGGTAACTTCATTTTTCACAATTCATAAGGTGACCTATTAGTCTTATAACGTGGAATTTTATTTCAGATAAATTTGTTGTATGCAAAGCTTCCCTCCACATATTATGAGGTAAATCTGGACTATTTAACATGCAATTTACCATGTCCTTCAAAGTTAAGTTCTTTCTTTCAGCTACACTATTTTGTTGTGGTGTATAAGGTGTCGTAGTTTGATGGATTATACCTTTTTTTGCGCCTTCATACCTTCGATAGATTGTTTCCTTGGCTCCCATGGCTTATCGTCCGATAGTGAACCATGTTCCGTCGCAGGTCAAGGAGCAGTACCTCTCGGAGCTTCGTTCCAAGTACCAAATTCTTGATTACGTCCTCATGCGTCTTCCGACTAAGGATGAAAGGATTGATAGCCCTCCGCCTAGGTAAGCTTTAACCCACATATGTTATGGAATGGAGTGAGGCTTCACTTTCTCTTTTTTGCTTAGTCCTTCTTGGCTTTTGTCGGCGTGGCTCCGACACAACACGCTTGGGGAATCTTGATGGCATTTGCCATCCTTTGGCTGGAATTAAGGGGAGGCGACAGAATGACCGTAGCCCTGCTGTCCACCCCGACCTTGATGAAGTCAATCAGGGGCTTTCCTGGGTTCTACAACCTGAGTTCTCATCGTGGGACGCTCTTCAACGTCCCGTTTTAGAACAAGAACTGGAAAGATCACTGGGTCTTGCTTCTACGACCCCGCCTGCCGGGACTAACGAGGGTAGCCCTTCAGTGGAGATACTTCCCCGATCGGAGTATTCGACTCCTCCGCTCAAGCGCTACCGCTTGGTGAGACTGGGTGCTGCTGCATCTCTTTCCAACACCCCTGCCAGGGAGTCGGTTTTCAAATTTTCGAGGTTGTTGAGCCTAATTCAAGTGAAACAGCCTTTCTGAATCTCATGTCCACCGACCGAAGGGCGGTGCTGACCACAGGAGACGTTTCTGGTCTGAGGGGAGGAGAATATAGGCTTGAGAACACTGCGCCTGATGGAAATGAGGCTTTCGAAGGTCGTGCTTCGGAGAACCCTCTGTCTGTGGCCTCTTCTCTTCGGTAAGAGGAGGATTTCACATCGACCTAATTCGATCTTCCTGTTGGGGTTGCTTCTTTGAACCTCTACCGCTATATGAGGGACATCTAGATGTCTGCTCGGGAGATGGTTCGTCGTACCTTCGACCATGGACTTGTCCCCCTCCTTTCTGTTTCCGGAGGAGTGTCAGGATGGAGTTTTCGACGCGATTTGTGTCAGCTATGTGTCGATTTCTTTTTCTCTTATTGTTCACGTTTCCCGCTTGATGCCTCCTCTTGGTTATTTCTACCAGTTAGCCGGTTGCTTTCATGCCCTGTCCCTGGCCTTTTGCGAGATGAGTTGGCAACTAGGAGGGTCTGGGAACATGAGCACCAGGCTGAGGTCCAATGTCAGTTTGTTTTAGATTTTAATTTAATGAATATTTATTTTCTTATATTTGTTATAATTATTTTTAAAATTGGTTGGAAAATAATATTGAAATAAAAAAATATAGGTAAGATTCTCAGAATATTTGAATTATCTTGTAAAAATAGTAGAAAAAATTATAGTTAGGATTCTTCTATAAAAAAAAGAAACATAATATATTCAATTTTAAATTGTGAGAGAATAATTTAATAGATAAACAGTTAGTAGAAATTTTCCTATTTTTACATTAGTGACTTCGAAAAATTGAAAGATGTTCGAAGAAATTTTTAAATTACCTATTTTAAATAACTATGAGAATTTATAGCAGGTGTCCCTATTTGTCATCCGTGTTGAAAAATGACTAAATTATATTTAATAATGAAAAATGTCCATTTATATTATTCTAACTGTTTTGCAAGCGTGATATTTGACACTTTTACCCTTCTATTTAATTATTAGTTTTAAAATCAAAATATCTTAACTTCCATTATTTCCCCTATATTCTATCTCTCCTTCATTGTAGTTTTTTCCCAACCACTATTATTATAAACTTAGATGTATATGGAGGTAGAATTCACCAATTATAAGGAGACTTCACAAGAAGGGAGATGATCCGAGGAAATCTATCGGAGTCGACAAGGTGTAATCAAGTGAGGGAACAACAGTGAGACAAGACAGTGAGTGATAGAAATAGAATGCAAGAGGCGCGGCAGGAGATGCAGGCCTATATGTAAAGTTTCCATAGTTTGTGTATCTTTTTTGTTTGAGGTTAGAGTGTTTTATATTTTTTTTATTAATTGTTCACAAAAATATACTTTGTTCACTGTATTTGTTGCTCTCTCCTTATTTTTTATATTTTTTTTATTAATTGTTCACAAAAATATACTTTATTTCTTCACACAATTTATATTTCTTTTAGTTGATTTTGTTCAATGTATTTGTCACTCTCTCATTATTTTTATATTTTTGTATTAATTGTTTACAAAAATACATCCCTATTCACCAGATGTTGTATTTGTTATTCTCTTCACCGTATTTGTTATATTTTTGTGTTCACCGTATTTGGTATACTTTTGGTTTTATGTTCACCATATTTGTTATACTTTTGTTTATTTATCACCATATTTGTTGTCTATATTTGTTGTATTTTTGTTTCTTTATTCACCGTATTTTTTATTTGTTGTTTTTGTTTCTTTGTTCACCGTATTTGTTGTAATTGTTTCTTTGTTCACCATATTTAATGTATTTGTTATCAATTTGTTCTAGCTCGAGTGTTAGTATTTCTATTTCTAATTACATTTTGTTTATTAGATATTATTTTTTTTCTTTAGATTGGTTAGTATAATCCTCTTGTTGGACAACCATTTGAATTGAAAAATATAGGGAGGATTCTAAAAATATTTGAATTATCCTATAAAAATGGTTAGGTAGAATTCTCCTATGAAAAAAGAAAAATAACAATTCATTTTACTAGCCATTATTGAAAAGTGGAACTTGTTTGGCGATATTCCAAAGTTGCCTATTTTAAATGGCTACATGTATTGTTACCCATTTATAATTTTATATGTTATTTCTAAGATTTTCCCTATTATGCAATACTCTGTCCAACCCATAACTGTACAATCCCTTCGATTTCGGCACGGCACGTTACCGTATGCATGGTAGCTGTAAGATCATCCCATTAAACATACTTGCCTTCCTCTCTTGAATCGACACGCCATCCAGTTCTGATGGAGCACAGAGTCTGTGTCATTCATTGAAAGCACGACACGTAAGTCTTGTTATCCGTCGAATATAAGCAAAGCACTCAGGATTCACTCCTTTTCTTCCTGTCGCTTTAAAGCATTGGTTGATAGATATGTAAGTATAAAAAGGAGAAAAGCAGCTGCTGTCAGCTGAGTCGTGGTACACAAAGGAACATTACGTCACAGCAGAGCGGATAATAATCACATGATTGCGTCCACTTAACCCCGCACACGCATCTAGTCGGCGGCGGTGACTGCGAGTTAATGTGGGGCCATTGATCCTTACGCCTTCCACCATTGCCGTATATTTTAATTCCGAAATCCAAACCGTCCGCTGCAATCAAACGTAGGGTGGATTCTTTAGTTTCGTGTCGCATTTTCAAATTGATAAATGGTCGTCCAACTTTTTTGAAGAGAACAAAGTTTCTGGAATATCATCGAAGTGGATTGGTAGTTTTCCGCACAATTATCTCCAATCGGTTTGTGCATCGACGTTGTCCCGCAATGAATAAAGCGTCACAGAGGGTACAATATAAATATATATATATTTTTAGTACAATAWAAATATATATATGTGATCATAAAATTAATGTGTTGGGATACTAATCATATTGCATAAACTTTAAATGGTCAATAAAATGATGTCATTGAACTACTCGAAGTTTAAAATTTTTAATAGATGGTAAAATCTATTGCGGTGTTTGATCTCCTCCAAAGTTATTGTTGACGTCAAATTTCGAAAAGGTCCACATGTCTCTGGGAAGCATGCTTTCGCTAAAGAGCAATGCGACTGCAACTAGAAAATTCGACGCCGATTCGATTTGTAGTCGAATACACCCCGACGCTCAAGTCAATAATCAGAGTAAAGGAATAGGAGTAGACACCTTAGAAATGTTAGTACGATGTTAAATAATAAATATATAATAAAATAGGTAGGTTAAATCTCAACCCTTGATTATGGTTTAATCCTAGCCATTCATTCGATTTTTAGGGTTTTCAACTTAACTTTTTATTTCTATTTCTTCCACATTCATTCTTACCCAAGTCCTCTTATTCTCTGTTCTATCTTCTTCCCTCTAAAATATACATCTCCCTTTCCGATCGCAACCGTGACAACTCGTGAATCTCATTCGACGTCGTCGTTGCTATAGCCTGTGAACTTCGTCGCTGTGAGCTGTCTGTCGATGAAGCAGTGAGGTGCGCCGATCCGTCCGTAGCAACACCATTGCTGGTGAAAAAGGTTCGCGGGCTATGAGCAGATCTATTGAGATGTCTGCTGTGAGACGCATAGTGAACCGTTGCAGATCTGTCTGCCTGTGATTATAGTTGTAGGCCATAAAATAGCTTCGATTGAAAATCTTATCCAGTGCTCGATTATACAATCCATCATTCCAAAAAATCGGGATAAGGTTTTCATGTTGTAATCAAGCAAATTTAGTAAATAGTTTTTCCATTTCACAGTCTAATTTCGATAGATTTATATTCAATAGAATTTCACTGATAAAAATCATAGGATGAAAGCAAGTTTCTGTAAACTGTTTTTTAGTCCAGGTTAGAAAAAAATTATTGCAACCCGAGAACCCAACCCGACCCAACAGGAAAATTTTGGGTTGGGTTGGCCATTGATTTCGAGCCCATCAGTTCCCAAAGATGGTCAACCCTAAAATTCGGGTTGGTAAAAGAAAAAACCCGTGAACACCTCTAAATGTTAGTGACAGATCTTTTACTTACTTGGCAATGATGGGGTCCTTCCTTTTTATAGGTGTGGATGGCCGAACTGGACAGATGACGATTTTAGCTGCATGGGCGCATCTGGCTGTATGCGATTCTGATGGGTGAGGGCAGACGCCTCCGACAACAGGTGGGTGGCGCCTCCATCTGCCAGTTTGTTCCCCTGCAGACGCTGGAATCAAGTGGTAGCCCCCGAC
>NW_019104816.1:25377-76484 GCF_001995035.1 Momordica charantia | reverse complement strand
TATACGTTCCTAACCGCATGCTGTCTCGTGCCTCACTATCACCCCGTAACTCTTGACAAGTATCCTGCTTGGATCTCTCCCTCAACAGTTAGCCCTCTTTTGTATTATGGTCGTCTCGTTTGAACGACCGCAGCCAAAAGCATTGACGTAGGTTGGAACATGCGCGGGTGGTGCTTAGAGGAACATGGAGGGACAATATCCTCCAAATCTTCTATGGGTCCCACTCATTATGTCGTGAATGCCATGGAAGGTGTCTTTTCCTATCGTCGCATTGACACGGGGACATGTGTTCATCGCCGTTTCGTGGACGGTCGTATCCCTCGACTGCCAAGCGAAGTGGTGGGCTGCGGCAGTTGTGATTCCAAACAGTCGTTGGGATCCAGAGTGTCCTTTGGAAGGGTTCAAAATCTTGCCTTAACTGCTCAGCAGATTTTAGTTTCATTTACCCTCCTCTTTGTTCCTTTGCATTTTCTCCTAATCGAAGAGTTTGCCATGGCTATTTGTAGACGTCCTACTTTTGGTGGTGGTCACCCCGCCGTGGCCTATGTACCATCGATAGAAATGGAGATGGACCTGGAAAAGGTGAGGGATACCCACCACATTCCCGATTATGTCTTGATACGCTTAACATCAGAGAACGACATGATTGATTCCCCCATCTTGGATTGATGAGCTTTTACCCTCAGATGTTTAATAACGGGGTCATGCTTCTCCTTTCTCTATTTGTCGAGTCAACTTGCTCAGAACAATTGGCGGATAATGATGGCTCTTGTCGTTCTTTAGCCGGAGCATGGTGAAGGGCAACAGATGACCCTTGGCTTGTTGAACGTCCTTCTGATCTTAAAGACTATCTCAGGCTTCCTGGGGTTCTACAGCATGAACTCTTGCAACCGAAAGATATTGAAACCTCTCACTTCTAGCAAACAATGGAAGGATCGATGGTGCTACGTCAGTGGAACTTGGCTGGCTACCGACGGGCTGGTTAGTGCTCGAGTCCTCAGTTGTTTTAGTGATACTGGTACGTCTCTCCGCCTTTCCTTTGTTTTATTTTTTTATGTTATTGGTGTGGGCACATCTCAGGTGATGTTTCCTTTTTAGCCTTGATTGGTGGGGTTTCGCCATTCTCCCCTGAGTCCAATTCGATATTCAAGGCGATCCAGAACCTCTTGTGCAACGATCGAGCCCTTTCCATTATCGTCACAAACAAATTCATGGTTGTGATCCTTATGGACTAGGCGGGTCCTCTACTTGTAAGCGTTCTGGCCTCCCCCTCTTGAAAGGCGCTATGTCTGGTTTCTAACAGTGATCATTTCTTCGACTTTCTAAGGTTTTGCCAAGACGAGTCCAGCCGTTCCTTCGGAATCTGTTGTTCTCGAAGTAGGGGACGCGATACAGGAAATGCAGCATCTATTATTACGACGGCAGTTGCGTCCCCTCTCATCCCTACGACAACTATCAACGGGGGGAGCCCATCTGACGACTTGCTTGTTGGGCTTTATGCCCTAAACTCGTGGTTTGTAAATGTAAAACAAATTATTTATTCAATAACGTTTTTTTAGTTTTAGAATTGCATTGACCCAAATTCAATAAACTTACATCCGGGCTATTTAATATAACTTTAATAGTATATAATTGATATACACAATAGATAATGGATATATAGTCGGATCATGTTCCAGTAATAAGCTATGGATACGACCCAGTTTGTTAAAGTTACAAATTACTCGATCCAAGTTGTTATTGTGAAGACAAGCGAGTGAGGGTATCTTATAAAATGAGTTTGTATAAGATCAGACCACAAAACTATTAATCTTTAGTTGTAACACCGTTAACTAATTAGATTAATATTTCACAGGATGACCATGTAACTCCATCTCAATCTTGAGTTAGTTATGAACTCTTGCCTATGAGGAATTGTCCTTTGATTTTTGTATGGATGAGACTAACACGAGACACCGACTCAATATGCCTAGTATTTTGGGGACAAGTCCGAGTGGGGAGTTGGGAGCATAACGTCGCGAGATGGAATTCACTTCTTTCTGACTTTAAGGAAGTAGATGAGTTGTTCTCTTAAGTGCTGACTCTAAGTCTTAAACAATGGGCCCCACTCTCTCACTAACCTGAGTGGTAGGACAATAAACGATTGTTCATTAGAGGATTAGTGGTACTTAAGGAGCACGAAGTAAAATTGTAATTTGATTCAGCTGTAGTTAAAGATAACTCATGAAGGATTGATTTATTCATTGTGGTTATATCCATGGACACAAAATATTCTATAGTACGGAGAGTGCATATGTGATTCTTTAGTGGAGGGACCTATAGTTAATGAATGTTGATTAATTTAATTTATGAGTTTAATTAATTAATCTCACATCATTAGAGCTTCAAATCTGTAGTTCTATTATGTCCCCTTGCTAGCTCACAATGATTAAGACGAGGATGAAGAATTTGAAATGTTAAAAGTTAAAAAGGGAATGTATATATGGTATACACCATTTAAATAATGCATAGGAAGAGACGACATCGAAGGATCAATTAGAAGCATCGCTATGACCGCTTGGTTGCCATAAGCCAATTATCCCTATGGTAACTTTTCTGACACCTCTACCTTCAAATTCTGAAGGTCTAAAGGATCAATTGGGCACCCTTCCACGGTTCGTATTCGTATTGGAAATAAAAATCAATCGAGCTTTTACCCTTTTGTTCCACACGAGATTTATATTCTCGTTGAGCTCATCATAAGACACCTGCGTTATCTTTTAACATATATGTTGCCCTAGACAAACTCCCCCACTAGACCATGTCTTCCGCCGGGATCAACCCGCCGAGGCTGCCATTGTGACCAAAAAGAGGGGTAGTGTGTCGCTTCTGATTCATGGAATAAGTAAAATAATGTTAAAAGTAGTGATATTTCACTTTCGCCTTTCGGCTACCACTTGTCCTACACCTTTCAAGTCATTTCGCAAAGTCAGACTAAAGTTAAGCTCAACAGGGTCTTCTTTCCTTACTGATTATGCAAAGCCAATTCCTTTGCAATGGTTTCGTCGGATAGTAGACAGAGATAGTGGGAGTCTTGTTAATCCATTCATGTGCATCATTAATTAGATGACGAGGCATATGGCTACCTTAAGAGAGTCATAGTTACTTTCGCCGTTTACCACACTTGGTTGAATTTATTTACTTTGACATTTAGAGCACTAGGCATAAATCACATTGCGTTAGCATCCGCAGGGACCATCGCAATGCTTTGTTTTAATTAAAAATCATATTCCCCTTGTCCATATTAGTTACTAGTCGATTGATCGATGCTCGAAAAGCCTCCCGAGCGAGCCATTCCCAGTCCGTCCCCCGGCCGGCACGCGAAGACCCGCTTTTACGGTGGAAGTAACTTGAGCAGTCTGTCGACAGTCGACGGGTTTGGGATTGGGACCCCGTGTGTTGGGTGTGTTGCCTTAAACTCGTAGTTTGTATTTATGTAAAAACAAATTTATATTCAATAAAGTTATATTCTATCAATTGTTGTTGAATTCATAACATTGCAACTATCTAATCCAATAAACTAAACATCAAAGGTTATTGTCATGTAACCGGGATAGTATATATATTGAGTATATATTTGATATACTGTCGATATACAAGTGGATAATGTTTCAGGAATAACTTGAAGGGTCTATGGTATATGGATAAGGCTGGGTAGCTTATCCTGGCAACATTATGGTATATGGTATATGGATAAGGCTGGGTAGCTTATCCTGACAACATTATGGTATACGGTATATGGATAAGGCTGGGTACTTTGTAAAAGTTATAGACGACCAGAACATATTCGTTCGTATGGAGACATGCGAGTGGGGGTATCCTATATAATGAGTTTATATAAAAATCAGACCACAAAATAGCCAATCTTTAGATGTGACGCTGTTGACTAATAGTGCTATTTCATAGGATGACCAGGCAACTCATTCTCAATCTCGAGTGAGTTATGGAATCCTGCCCGTGATAGCTCATTTTTTAATATGTATGGGTGAGACTGGCCCGAGTCGCCAACTCAATATTTCCACCATTTTGGGGATGAGACCGAGTGGTGAGTTGGAAACATAACTACGCAAGATGACATTCACTCCTCCACAACTTTAGAGAGTAGATGAGTGTTCCCTTTAGTGCTGACTCCGGGACTTGAACAAAGGGCCCCACCCTCTCACTGGCCCGAGAGAGACTTCTGGTTATTGATCGGACCATAACCGGGTTGTTCATTAGAGGATCAACGGTACTTAAGGTACAAGATGTAACACAGGGGCAAAATGGTAATTTAACCCATATGTGGTTACGAACACTCGTGAAGGATTGACTTGTTGTTTATGGTCGATATCCATGGACACATAAATATTTTGTAGTGAGAAGAGTTCAACTACGGGTTTTTAGTGGAGTAACCCGTAGTTAACGTATGTTGATTAAGGTGGTTAATGAGTTTAACCAATTAATATCGTAAAGTTGGAGCTTCTGATCTATTGGTTCATTAGGTCCCCTTACTAGCTGGTAAAGGGTAATTAAGAACATTAAGTTTTGGAAGGAATTTGAATTATTCAAATTTAATTAAAAGGAATTTGAGTTAATTTTGTATGACACAATTTAATATTGGGCGTCCCCAAGATATGTTTTCAGATACCGCTATACAATTACAACCCGTCTTTGCTCAATGGATACAAAACACCCATGCTTTAGCACCTAGTATAACGGCCCCCGATGCAACAACAAGCTCTAGTTTGACTTGGGGGGGTGATGGTTTAGTGGCAGTGGGCGGCAAAGTTGCTTTGTTACCTATTCCATTAGGAACTGCAGATTTTTTGGTACATCATATTCGTGCATTTACGATTCATGTGACGRTATTGATACTCCTGAAAGGTGTTCTATTTTCTCGTAGCTTGCGTTTGATACCAGATAAAGCAAATTTTGGTTTTCATTTCTCTTGTGATGGACCTGGAAGAGGGGGTACATGTCAAGTATCCGCTTGGGATCATGTCTTCTTAGGGCTATTTTGGATGTACAATTCAATTTCGGTAGTAATATTCCATTTTAGTTGGAAAATGCAGTCAGATGTTTGGGGTAGTATAAGTGATCAAGGAGTAGTAACTCAAATTACGAGAGGAAACTTTTGCGCAGAGTTCCATTACTATTAATGGGTGGCTTCGCAATTTCTTATGGGCACTGGCATCCCAGGTAATTCAGTCTCATGGTTCTTTATTATCTACATATGGCCTTTTTTTCCTAGGTGCTCATTTTGTATGGGCTTTTAGTTTAATGTGTTCTATTCAGTGGGCGTAGTTATTGGCAAAAACTTGTTGAATCCATCGCTTGGGCTCATAATAAATTAAAAGTTGCTCCTGCTACTCAGCCTAGAGCCTTGAGCATTGTCCAAGGACGTGCTGTAGGAGTAACCCATTACCTTCTGGGTGRAATTGCCACAACATGGGCGTTCTTCTTAGCAAGAATTATTGCAGTTGGATAATGACTATAAGGATTTGAAAGGCATTATGGCATTAAGATTTCCAAGGTTTAGCCAAGGCTTAGCTCAGGACCCCACTACTCGTCGTATTTGGTTTGGTATTGCTACCGCGCATGACTTCGAAAGTCATGATGATATTATTGAAGAACGTCTTTATCAGAATATTTTTGCTTCTCATTTCRGGCAATTAGCAATAATTTTTATGTGGACTTCCGGAAACCTATTTCATGTAGCTTGGCAAGGCAATTTTGAAGCATGGGTACATGACCCTTTACATGTAAGACCTATCGCTCATGCAATTTGAAATCCTCATTTTGGTCAATTGGCCGTCGAAGCTTTTACTCGAGGGGGTGCTCTTAGCCCAGTGAATATCGCTTATTTTGGTGTTTATCAGTGGTGGTATACAATCGGTTTACGTACTAATGGGGATTTTTATACTGGAGCTCTTTTTCTATTATGATAATACATTATAAAACTATGTAATATGAGAGAATAATACGAATTGGATTCATATTAAATACTATGAGTTATAAGAGATATGTATATCTGAATATGGTTCAAAGATTAATGAATTTAATTAAATGAGATTTAATTAATTAATTAACTAAATAAGATTTAATTAATTATTAATTAAATTAAATAGTTTTAATTTAATTAATTATTTAATTTAATTAAATAAAATGTTAATTATATTAACTAGGTTAATTAATATAATTAACATAACTACTCACCACTTCCAAACATTTTTGGTGGGACGTAGTGGGGTGGAAAGCGGGAGGTTACTCCATCCTCCCTCATTTGCTTTGAAAATACAGGGAATTTACCAGTGGGTTGGTTGTTGGTCATCCCTGTAGAACAAATCTCTCTCTCATAATCTCGAGATTTTTTATTCCATGTATGTTTTCTTTCCAAAGGAGGATCCCATTGTTCGGTTCTTAGTTGTGAGACATAGCAACATAACGTGGTGGTAGTGTCAACCTTAGGGTTCGTGCATTCGAGAATGTTTGTTCGTGCTGTCACAAGACCTGAGCTCGGGGAAAACCATTTGCCAACAGTCTTCAAATGTGAGTTTTCTTCCTCCCCCCCTAAGGGCTTAACCTCTACATTAAAATAGAAACTGTTATGTTTTTAATAACCGTTATCATATCGTTTTTAAACCGAGTTAAATCGCAAACAATCAACCACTTCCACTTGTGATTCGATCTGTTCACTGTGTCTAGCCCTCAGAGCCAACCCTTTTTCCGAGGTTATAGATCCATTTTGCCGACTTCCCTTGCCTTCATTGTTTTATTGACCATAGGTTGTTCACCTTGGAGACCTGATGCGGTTATGAGTATGATCGGGCGTGGGAGGCACTTGGTCCTCCGAATTAATTAATCAAATATATTAGAATCAAATTCTAATATCCATCTCTCATAATTTTGAATCCAATTAAAAATTAACTTTATATTATAATTATCAACATACATTATATTAATTTCATCTCATACAATTAACCTTAATTCCCTTTGAACAATTCAAATTGTTTTCAAGGCTAAATGTTCTTAACTATCCTTTACGAACTAGCAAGAGGACCTAATGGACCTACAGATCAGAAGCTTCAACGATACGGGATTAATTGATTAAACTCATTAACCATATTAATCAACATTCGTTAACTGTCAGTCACTCCACTAAAGACCCACAGTTGCACTCTTCTCACTGTAGAATATTCTGCTTCCATGAATTTTGACCATTAACGGTAAGTCAATCTTTTATGAGTGTTCGTAACCACAACTTGGTCAAATTACTATTTTACCCCTATGTTACATCATGGACCTTAAGTACCGTTGATCCTCTAATGAACAACTCGATTATGGTCCGACCATTAACCAGAAGTCCCTCTCAGGCCAGTGAGAGGGTGAGGCCCCTTGTTCAAGTCTCGGAGTCAGCACTTAAGAGAACACTCGTCTACTTACCCTAAAGTCGGGAATGAGTGAATTCCATCTTGTGTAGTTATGTTCTCAGCTCCCCACTCGGTTTCGTCCCCAACATGGTAGGAATATTGAGTCGGCGACTTGGGTCACTCTCACCCATACAAATCAAAGGAGGAGCGTAATAGGCAGGAGTCCATAACTCACTCAAGATCGAGATCGAGTTACATGGTCATCGTATTAAAATATTAATCTATTAGCCAACGGTGTTACATCTAATGATTAATTATTTCGCAGTCCGATCTTATACAAACTCATTGTATAGGATACCCCTACTCGCATGTTTCCACACGAACGACCTGAATTAAGTCATTTGTAACTATTACAAAACGAGTTGTATCAATAGTGTTACCGAGATAAGGTACCCAATCTTGTCCATATACTATAGACACTTTAGGTTAATATTCGAACATTATCCACGTGTATATCGAATATATACTGTATATATATACACTGTATAACAAATATATACATTGTATATTGAATATATATACTGTATATCTGTCATATACTGCTCGAGTTACATGACATAATCTCGAATGTTAGTTTATTGGATGTGGGTTAATGCAATTCTAAGAGAAACATCATATTTTTCATTGAATTTAAATGAATAAATAAGTCGTACAATGAGTTCTCGCTTGACTCTCTTCTCTCTCGAGTGTGAGGAGAGTTGGAACTCGTTAAAGAACTTTAAAAGAACATAATGAACAAAGAACGGAAGTAACAACTTGAATTAAAAGCAATATAAAAGGTAAAAGCGTGAAAAACAAAGAAATGAACAACTAGAACGTAAACATAAACCCTAGAAATGTGTTCTACAACTTGAGAGCAACTAAAAGAAGATGAAATGAAGCTTGTAAGGGATGAAATTATGCTGGAGGGATGACTTCTTTTTATAGCATCATAGGTTGGTTGAAACTTCCTTCCATTTTTGGTGGAAAAGGATTGTGATTCACCTAACCACCTCACTTGGACTTGGACTCACGATTTTGAACATGTGAGAAATGTCATTCTTTTCCTTCATTAATCAAAACGTGCGTTTTGCCACTTTGTCCTCAAAAAATACGCCGGGCGCAATTCTGCAAAAACATATTTATGTTATTTTCTTCCAACTTTGACCGCATTTTTCTCATATTTTTCCTAAAGTACCGTACTTTGACTTTTATGCATAAATAATCTATTCATGTTCTACTTTAAGAATATGTTGTTCTTTTTGGAAAATAATGATGGGAAAGGGGTAAAAAATGTGGTCAAACAGGCCTACCGACACATGTTTATGCAAAAGTCAACCTTTACACACCCTCAAACTTAGCCATTTGCCTATCCTCAAGCAAAAACAACAACAACAAATCTTATACAATCTGATGCTAAAAAGATGAATGAGCAACAATCCAATGGTTCTAAGTTAATGAACCATATTTGTCTCAAGAAAGGCTCCACAAGCTAAACGTCCTAACTTTAATCTGAAGCCAACAAACCATAAACCATGCTTTGTTTTGAAAATAAAAATGATTCTAAATCCTCTTCTTTTCTAAAACACAAAACTCTTTACAAAACCAAGGAATATGCACACTTTCATTTTAATTCAAAAAGTTTTACATCAAGAAGACAAATGGACCAGATACTAGCCCCTGAGGTTTTCCACACAGTAACATTGGTTTCCAACCACAGCCACTCATAGTAACTTGTTAGGTAGCAACCCGACATAAAATGATGTCGACAATGGTTTTCATGAAGTCACCTTAATATGTAGGCTACTACCCTCCAAGATGCTGACGCCACCCATTTTAAAGAAAATGAATGTCTATAGTGGAACTCGCGAAAAAGTAAGTGTGTTTTCTTGCCGCTCATGTTTGTACCACTCTTATCTTTCTCTCACTCTTATTTTTCATTCCCCCACTATTATTTTCTCTCAAGACTCATTTTTTACTTGCTTTTCTTCTTTTGAACTATTTTTTCACTCTTTTTCGAAATTTTTTTTTTAGCATATGACTCTATTTGCATAAGCCTCTCTTTTTTTATTGATTGCATTTTCTTTCTGACTCTTTTTCGAAACATAAAAAGTATTTTCTTTCTAAAATAAGAAGACACACACAAATTTTCTATATGTAGTGTCCTCGGCAATCAGGTTCTATCGAGTGTGGCAACTATCTGCAAAAGTATATATGAGAAATAGTGCGGAACCCTCATACTCCTATTACTGAACTTGTACGTATTATCATACACCTTTATGTGTTTATTTGTCCTTATATTAGTATTATCGTTTTTTTTTTGTAGTTTAATACAAAAAGTACATATCAACAAGAAGAAATCGACGAAGTTCGAATAGAATGGACATCTTTTGTTGGGCGATTTGTGTAGTACCTATGGATTCATTAGTTTTGTTTATTTGATGTAAGTATTTGATTCGGACTACTTTCTATCTAGTACTTGGTAGATTAGAAATGCTTTTGTCTTGTTTATAATATGTAGAAGTTTGAATGCTGTATATATGGTACTGCATAACAGATTAGTTTTGGATTATTATAGAAGTATTTGACTGATGTTGAATGTGTTGGATTGTTTTGTTTATAATATAGAAGTCTGAATTCTTATGCTGAATGTAGTTTTGTTGGAGGGATGGGTGGTCCCATTTATTCTTGTGTGGAAGAGTGTTAATATAGAAGTATTTGATTGTTGCTGAATATAGTATATTATTGCTTTCCAAGTTAGTGTTGAGTTATTCTAATGTAGAGAAGTCATGTTGGAATTTGTACTTGTTTGATATACTCTTAAATAATTGTGTTGTGAGTTTAAGGTTAGTTCTTGAGTTAAGTTTTAGAAGATCATGTTGTTGAAATTAGTTTTACTTGCATATTAGTTTTTGAGTTTCAATAATATTGAGAATTATTTTGTGTGAATAGGTTGGAAGGAGATATATTGGTTGATTAGTTTTGAGTTATATTCTAAAGTGGAGATGGTCATGATGAAATTTGTACTTACTCTTAATTATTTGTGTTTTTTGTTAAGTTTTTATAGAATAGGTTGGAAGGGAGATATATATTGTTGGCTGGTTTTGAGTTATTCAAAAAGTGAAGAGGTTATGTTGAAATTTGTACTATTGATTATTTGCGTATTGAGTCTAAGGTTAGTTTTTGAGTTAAGTTTTAGAATAGATATTGTTTTATAATAATGGATGAATGTGTTAAAAGTTTTAGTTGCATATTGATATATTATCATAGGTTTGAAGGAAATATATATAGTTGGTTAGCCACGTCTGGGCAACCAAGTATTTTTTTAATTAATTTATTCTCAAAATAACGACGGTCAATGCCTGTCACGAAATATAGTCATTCCAGGAAGACCCCCAAACAATAACGTACAAATAATGTCACACAAAAGATGACGAACATACGATGACGTACAAACAATGACGCACATACAATGACGGGCATAAACCGCCATAAAAAAATTAACGAAACAAGGACACTCGTAAAGATGTCGGTTGTTGCCTGTCATGGTTATCCTTTCATGACGGACATGTCAGTCATGGAAAAAGAATATACATGACGGGCAATGCCCGACATTAAAAATGTCCGTGATGAAAGGGAAACAAGGACACTCGCATAGATGTCGGTCAGTAACCGTCATTGTTATCGTTTAATGACAGGCAATGCGCGTCATGAAAAGGCAAATTTGTTGTAGTGATTAGTTTTAGGGTGATATGCAGTAGCAATCTTATGATGAATGTTATACTTTTTCAACAAATTACGTACTGCCCTATTTAAAATGCCATCATCACTAATTAAGCATCTAGGTGTATCATATCTAGTGAAAATAAAATATTGTAAGAAGAGAGAAACTATCTTGACATCATTAGTAGGGGTGGTTAGAGTCTCAACCCATTTCGAGACATAATCAACAGTCAAGAGAATGTAATTCTTACCGAATGAAGGTGAGAATGGACCCACGAAGTTGATGCCCCAAACATCGAAAAGTTCAACTTCCAATTCTGGGTTTAACAGCATCTCATGTTTCCTTGTCAAGTTACCTGATCTTTGACAGCGATCACAGCCTTGAGCAAATGTGTGAGCATCTTGAAATAGGGACGGCCAAAAGAAACCACTTTGAAGGACCTTTGCTGCTGTCTTACGTCTAGCAAAATGCCACCATATAGTGATTTGTGGCACGCCTCTAGAATCTTCTTCTGTTCATGCTCAGCAACACACCTGTGAAGAATATTGTCAAGCCCTAGTTTAAACAAGAAAGGTTCATCCCATCTATAAAACCTAACATCATAAAAGAACTTCTTTATCTGGTGCTTACTCAAGTCATTAGGAGTTATATTGCTAACCAGATAGTTTGCGTAATTAGCATATCAAGGGACTTCAGAAATAGCTAAGAAATGCTCATCAACAAAATGCTCTCTAATCTCACAACTATCATGCGCAAATAATACTCTAGCCTAGATAAATGATCTGCTACTTGGTTTTCTATTTCTTTCATATTTTTTATCTCTAAATCAAACTCTTGTAGCAATAGTATCCATCTTATTAACCTAGGATTGGCTTCTTTCTTAGCAAACAAGTATTTTAATGTAGAGTGATCCGTAAAAACTATCACTTTAGTCCCAATCAAATATGAACGAAACTTGTCGAACGTGAAAACAAAAGCTAAAAGCTTTTTTTTAGTCACAGTGTAGTTTAATTGACTACTATTCAAGGTTTTACTTGCATAATAAACAGGATGAATAACTTTACCTTTAAGTTAGACCCAACATCGCACCTACAGCAAAATCACTTGCATCACACATTAGTTCAAATGGAAAATTCCAATCTGGTTCAATTATGATAGGTGCTGAGCTACACATGGAGGTAAGGAGTTGTATTCTAACTCGCTTAGAAGTCCACTATTAACCAATTTTCCAATCCTATTGAAATTTATGTGACCTAATCTTAGGTACCAAAGATAGGTATTTTTTTAGGATAAGTTCTTTGCCTTTTGTGTTTAGTTTTAGCATTTTTAAACAACCCTGTATTTAAAATTGTTGTAGTTATGGTTGGTATTAACACATATAAGTTGTTTTCAAGTTTTGCATAACAAATATCAACACCATTTCTTGAAATGAACACATTATTTAATGAAAAAGAAATAGCATAACATTGTTAAAGTAGACAAGAAATTGAAATTAAGTTACTTTGTATTTTGGGAACTACATACACATTATTTAATAATATATACGTATTATTGTCTAAAAACAAATTTAGGTCTCCAACTGCGACTTTTGAGACGACATCTCCCGTTCCGACCGTGAGAGTCATCTCCCCAGCATCAAGTTGCTTCCAGGAACTAATTCTCTGAAAATAATAACAAACATGGTTAGTGACCCTTAAATTCAGTATCCAGGCAGAATCATCATTCTCCAATAAGCAAGTTTCAAGAACAAGTAAATCATATTTACCTTATTTTGCTTTCTACTTTTTGGCCAAGTATGTCAGGTAGTTTATTTTCAAGTGCCCATCCACGTTGTAGTGGAAACATTTTCCTTTTTCTGCAACTTTAGCTTTGCCCTTCTTGGCAGCTGCAGCGGCAATATGGTAAGTTTTTACCCTCGTACCATTGTTCTTCTTCTTTTTCTAAGCTTTACTTAAAAAAATAAGAATGCATAAATTTGGTATTTGAGGTTGAACCTCGATAAAACAGTTTTGAGGTGGCAACATTTGCCTCCCCTTCCAGTTGTACGTTTGCCTAAAAAAGAAAAATCTACAACTCATTCAAAAGCATCGTAAGGTTGTACTCTATCTTGTTCATCACAGCATTGCTGCAGAACTGTAAGAAACTCTTCGGAAGAGATTCCAAAAGAAAGCTAACTTTGCTCCCCTCGTCTATGACAACCCATCCACTTCAGCCACATTAAAGTGGACCGTTCGATTGAGAACATGTTCTCGCAATGATGTTCCCTCTTTTATGGAGGAATTGTAAATGAACTAGAGTGCATCATGTCGGGCTTGAATGGACGGTTGTCCAAACATGTCCTGTAATGAGTCCATGATCTTCCTTGTGGTGACCATGCTCTCATGCTTTTTGGCCAGCACATTAGATATGCTTGCCAAGATGTAGACTTTGGTCTTGTAATTGACTTTGATCCATCTGTCATATATATCCCGACTAGCTCGGGCTGCATTAGGCAAGAGAGCCTGAGGACACTCCTCAGTTAAGACGAACCTAAGATCATTCTACCACAACTGTCATGTTAAGGTTTGTTTTCCATTCTGTGTAATTTTCGCTGTTAAGTTTTTAGGTGGCAAGCAAGGCAATGACAGAAGTAGACAAGCTGAAATACAAACAAATCTATATTCAACTATTGCACTACCCATTAAACCAATCAATTTTAGCAACAATGTAATAATGTATCCTATCAATCAAGATTATTTTTGCAACCATGCTTCAGTGATTCAGAGCAACAGCTATGGTGCAGCAGTCAGCTATCCTTCACTAAATTTAGACATTCTTAACTATATATTACACCAGAATAACTCTTATTCATATAACAGTCAGTCACCGTTTGTTTGGTCAATAAGTTATTAACTAACTCAACAACTTCCCGTAAGCGTGACCCGCCATTTTAAGACCCAGAGGTCCGTCCCAATAAGCCGGCCGTAGGAAATGACAAATATTGGTGGAAAACCTAAGAGACCTTATCCATTTATGGATTTCACCCTGATTTTGATTCCACGCAACAAGCACTTCGTAGAGGTGGTCGCTCCAGGACGACACGCAGGTCGTGTATGAAACTTCATGTTGCAAACCAATGGATGAGACCGCATAATGTGTTGTCACACTTTCTTCTCCCACTTACTATAAATACTTTCTTCATTCACATTGGAATTAAACCATGCAAACACCTTCCATAGTGCGGCCACGCCAAGGGTGACACGGGTCCGAGCATGGAACTCACGTTGTGAACTTATACAAATAACGTGAGGGAAATAATGTATATATATACCCCATATATCTTATATAGTTGGTATATTTTATATATACACCTAATCCTCCCACCTAGTATCTTAAAATTAGGGTTTTTTAGGTAAAATCCGGCTAAATTATATTATCTAAGTTTATTAGTCTGCCCAATATAATGTATATGTTGGAATTGTTTAACACTAGTGTTTTAGTTCATTAAACACTTTAACGATCAAACCACATTATTGAAGGGATCGAATCCCAAGCGGAAGCGGTTAATTGCTTGTGATTCAATTCGGTTTTCAAAAACAAAACATTTCTTTTCAAGAAGAGGTTAAGCCTCACGGGAAGAAGAAAATAGCTTACGTTTGTAGACCGTTGACGAAATCTTCTTCCTCGAATCATGTTTTTGCTTGACACGACGAATGTTCCTGTGCACACGAACCAAGTGTTGGACACTACCACGTAGTTACCTCACTATTACTCTAGGAATAAGAATGAGATTGTGGGATCTTGGTTCTTTAGAAGGAAAGCAAAATGGGAATACTTAATTGTGAGATAGAAGTCCTTTTTTCTACAGCAAAACCTTGCACACAAAAAAACACACACACAAATTGCGTGTGTTTTATAACCAATGAAGGAGAAGGGAGACAGGGAGTAACCTCCCACTCTCCGCCTCACTGCTCCCCAGCAAAAATGCTGGGGAGTGGTGAATAGTTATGTTAATTAGATTAATTAACATAATTAATGTAATTAACATTTTATTTAATTAAATTTAATTATATAATTAATTAAATTAAAACTATTTTAATTTAATAAATTATATTTAATTAAATAATTAATTAAATAAAAACTATTTTAATTTAATTAATAATTAATTAAATCTTATGTAACTAATTAATTAAATAAACATAATTTAATTTGAACCATATTAAAATATATATATATATGTATATCTCTCATAACTTATAGAATTTAATATGAATCTAATTAACCTATAGTATTTAATATAAATCTAATTCACATTAAACTTTAATCTATAGTTTTAATATGAATCAAATTCATATTAATCTCTGATAATATAGAGTTTTATAATGTATCATCATACATTATATTAAATTGTGTCATACACAATTAACTCAAATTTTCTTTAATTAAATTTGAACAATTTAAAATCCTTCTAAGACTTGATGTTTTTAATTACCCCTTACGAGCTAGCAAGGAGACCTAATAGACCTATAGATCAGAAGCTCCAACGTTACGAGATTAATAAGTTAAACTCATTAACCACCTCAATCAACATACGTTAACTACAGGTTACTCCACTAATAATCCGCAGCTGAACTCTTCTCACTATAGAGTATTTTTGTGTCCACGAATATCGACCATTGACAGCAAGTCAATCTTTCACGAGTGTTCGTCACCATAGATGGGTCAAATTACCGTTTTACCCATGTGTTACATCTTGTACCTTACGTACCACTGATTCTCTAATGAACAACCCGATTATGGTCCGACCAATAACCGGAAGTCCCTCTCGGGCCAGTGAGAGGGTGGGTCCTCTTGTTCAAGTCCCGGAGTCAGCACTAAAAGGAACATTCATCTACTCCCCTAAAATCGGGGAGGACTGAATTCCATCTTGTAAAGTTATGTTCCCATCTCTCCACTCGGTCTCGTCTCCAAAATGATAAGAAGATGAGTCTGTGACTCGGGCCAGTCTCACCCATACAAATCAAAGGACGAGCCTTTACGGGCAGGAGTCCATAACTCACTCAGGATTGAGAATGATTTGCCTCGTCATCCTATGAAATAGCAATCTGTTAGTTAACGGCATTACATCTAAAGATTGGCTGTTTCGTGGTCTGGTCTTATACAAACCCATTGTATAGTATATCTCCACTCGCATGTCTCCACACGAACGACCTGGATTAGGTCGTCTGTAACATTTACAAAGTGGATCGTATCTATAGTGTTGCCAGGATAAGGTACTCAGCCTTGTCCATGTACTATAGACCTTTTAGGTTATTCTAGGGACATTATTCACTTGTATATCAAGGGTATATCAAATATATACCCGATATATATACTGTCCCGGTTGCATTATAATAACCTTGGATGTTTAGTTTATTATATTTAGACAATGCAATGCTATGAATTCAACAACAAATTGATTGAATAAAACTTTATTGAATATAAATTTCTTTTTACAAAACTACAAGTTTTGGGCAAAACACCCAACAATTATTGCACGCTATAAAACTTTGACTAATTCAACCCCTAGGTCGGTTCCAAGGTAGAGGGGTTCCCTTAGGGTCATCTTAAGTACCTCAACCTATACAAAACCTTCCTTTGACAGAGTACCTTAAAGGCAATATTTTATATGAACTGTTTATTTTGTCGTTTTAAACTTATTTAAAATCGAAAAAAATATATATAACCTAAGGTCAAATCAATTTCAAACCCCTTTAAAATTAATTATTAAAGACCTACGGTTTGCATGAAATTCTTGATTATAGATTTTAATTTCTATTAACCAAACTTATAACACTTATAAATTTAAAGAAATTGAAACTATAATCATGCATTAATGACATACATAAATATAATATTTATATTTAGGAAAGTAATGTCATACTGAATGCAGCTCTATTATCATCTAATTAATACAACACTTATATTAATCTATTATGAAAAGAAATCATGTCATCATACTCTATAACTATTATATACATACGATGTTTGAACATGGTTAACCTATTGTGGGATTTTAAACTATATGGTATACTTTTATGCAACATATATTTAATTAACTATTCATTCACAATGCATGATGATTAAATAGCAAAATAGACCGATTTTTGGTATTTTATAATAAATTGACCCATCACCGAGGAGCCGCACGCCCAAAACAATGGGCCCTTACATTGATCAAATCAACAGAAAAACTGTAAATAAAAACAAGATCGAAAGTAGTGTCACGGCTTTGATACCAATTGAAGGGATCGAACCTCGCAGCGGAAGCACGTGAACGCGTGTGCTTATATCTTGTTTTGGAAATATAAAAAAGAAAAGACATAAGCATAATAAAAGGAATCAATGCAATCTACATCTGAAGACACTTCTTCAATGTAGACACCAACCCCACAAAAAAGCCTTCATCGCTATCCTTTTAGATGTTAATAACTCGGTTTGTGGGAACCGTCTTAAGATTGAGAGGAAGATCGAGAGGAAGATCGAGAGATTGAGGGCGGGGTCTCTAGCTAGAGTTTTCGAAACGAATTTAACCTCCGACCAGGGAACCAAAAGAAAAAGGGGAGAATCTCACTTTATAAGGGATGAAGAGTGAGGGGGAAGTCACAACTTCCCAACTCACCGCGTCCCCACTTCCCAACATTAATGGTGGGAAGTGGGAGGTTTTCCTCCTTTTTGTTTCTTTTTTTTATGTTATTTAATTTAATTAAAAAATGTTAATTAAATTAATTATTAATTGAATATAATTCAATTAGATTGATAGTTAATTAAATAATTACAAAAATAATTATTAATTAAATGAAATGGAATCTAATTTAATTTAATCAAATTAATATATCTCATTGATCTAATTAATTTAATTATATCGTATTTAATTAAATTAAACTTAAATTAAACAACCATATTAGAATCAAATTTTAATATTCATCTCTCTCATAATTTTGAATTCAATTCAAAATTATCTTTATATCATAATGTATCAACGTACATATTACTTGCGTATCATACAATTAACTTTAATTCCCATTAACAAGCTTGAACAATTCAAATTATTTTCAAGATTAAATATTCTTAGCTATCATTTACGAGATAGCAAAGGGACCTAATAGATCTGTAGATTAGAAGTTCCAACGATATGATATTAACTGATTAAGCTCATTAACCATATTAATTAACATTCATTAATTGTCGGTCGCTCGACTGAAGACCCACAGCTGCGCTCTTCTCACTATAGAATATTTTTCATCCACGGACAAGTCAATCTTTCACGAGTGTTTGTAACCACAGCTTGGTCAAATTATCGTTTTACCCCTCTGTAATATCTTGGAGCTTAGGTACTACTGATCCTCTAATGAACAACCCGTTTATGGACCAATAACTAGAAGTCCATCTCAGGCCAGTTAGAGGGTTGAACCCCTTGTTAAAATCTCAAAGTTAGTATTTAATAAAACATTCATCTACTTACCATAAAGTCGGAAAAAAGTGAATTCCATCTCGTGTAGTTATGTTCACAACTCTACACTCGATCTCATCCCCAAAATGGTAGGAATATTGAGTCAGCGACTACAGCCACTCTCACATATACAAATCAAAAGACGACTCCTAACAGGCAGTAGTCCATAACTCACCCAGGATTGTGATCGAGTTACCTTGTCATCCTATTGTGATATTAATCTATTAGTTAACGGTGTTACAAGTAAAGATTAATTATTTCACGGTTCAGTCTTATACAAACTTATTTTATAGGATACCCATATTTGCATGTCTCCACATGAATGACCTAGATCAAGTCATTTGTAACTATTACAAAGTGACCTGTATCCATAGTGTTTCCAGGATAAGGTATCAAACCTTACCAATATATTATAAATTTTTTAGGTTATTACTAGAACATTATCCACACGTATATCAAATATATATTGTATATATATACACTATATTTCAAACATATATGTTGTATATTAAATATATACTGCATACCTATTTTATACTATTCTGATTACATGACATAACCTTGAATGTTAATTTATCTGATTTGGTTTAATACAATTCTAAGATAAACATAAATAACAACTTTATTGAATGAATATTTGTTTTATGTTTACAATACATGAGTTTAGACCATAAAACCCAACACACTGAAGATCCACAATTGCACTTCTCACTGTATAATATTTTGCGTCCACGAATTTTGACCATTAGCAGTAAGTCAATCCTTCACAAGTGTTCGTAACTTCAACTGGGTCATATTACCGTTTTACACTTGAGTCACTTCTTTCATCTTAAGTACCACCGATCCTCTAATGAAAAACTTGTTTATGGTCCGACCATTAAACAGATGTTCCTTTAGGGCCAGTGAGAGGGTGGGGCCCCTTGTTCAAGTTTTGAAGTCAGCACTTAAGAGAACACTCATCTACTTATCCTACAGTCAAGAACGAGTGAATTCCATCTTGTCTAGTTATGTTCCTAGCTCCCCACTCGGTCTCGTCCCCAAAATGGTAAGAATATTGAGTTGACAACTCGAGCTAGTCTCACCTATACAAATCAAAGGACAAGCCCTAACAAGCAGGAGTCCATAACTCACTCAGGGTTGAGATCGAGTTACCTGGTCATCCTATTCAAATATTAATATACTAGACAATGGTGTTACAATTAAAGATTAATTATTTTACGGTTTGATCTAATACGAAGTCATTGTATAGGATATTCGAATCGCATGTGTCCACACGAACGATCTGGATCAAGTAATGTATAATGCCTCAGGCCAAAGATTTGTAATCTATATTTGGCCCTAATTAGTTCTGCATTCCCCTACGACCTGGTCGCGCCACCATTTAGTTATGGGCTACTTAGAAGATCGTAGACTATCCCCACAGACCAACACGAGTCCTTCCAGCATGCTTTGTCCTCACTCACATGCTTCATAGGAAATCAACTAGGAGGTTACCCAGGTCAAGCACGCTAAACTCTGGAGTTCTTACGATTGAGTGACCGAAAATAAAGGTGCACCTTGTTAGTATAAGTATTGACTATCAATTATTTGAAGCCTTTATTGACTATTCTTCCATGATCTCATGATCTCTCTCATTCGTATGTGGTATCGGTTAATTCATGTACCCCTCATCTCAATCCAGATGCCGAAAAGCGATGGGTAAAACTAATGGACCTTCGTTTTAGTGTGGTCAACCGTCACAAGTCACCGAAACACCGTTGTTCATGAATCGTTGAAGGAAAGCACCTGTCGTTCGCGGATTTAGGCATCTAGGCGCATTGCTACTACGCAGCCAGAGGAACGACGTAGTTGCTGAGGGAGAAACGTCGTCGTCCGAGCTGCTGCAGGTCGGAGAACACGCCAGCCGCTGTTGATTGTCGGATAACATAGTGCCAACCAGAGAGTAGCCGTCGAGACCACGGGATCTGGTGTGAAACCGCTACTGCAGATTTTCATGAGGCGCCGGAAGACCAAAATGACCAAAACTGGAGGGAGGAGGGGGTGGTGGCCCACGAAATCAACAAGAAGAAGTTAAGGGGAGGAGAAGAATATAATAAGATGCTACAGTTCCCTTTTTGTTGTTGCTTCTATTTTTCTTTTCCCTATTTCTTTTCATTTCTTTTGTTTTTTTACCATAAATAAAAAAATAAGGAAATAAAAATAGGGATATTAACCTTTAAATAAGGAAGGTTTTCATAATCCTTTTGTTAAAAGGAAATCTACCCTAAAAAGAAGTAGGGACAAGTTTAAAATGTTAACTTATATTTAAAACCCAATAATAAATTCCAAAAGAGAAAATAAAATTTCCAAAACTTTTAAGATTTAATTAAAAATCTTTTTCCAAAATTTGAAACTTTATTTATCTTAATTCAACGAAATTAAACTTAAATTCGAATGTACCCAAAATTAAAACTCTAAAATTAGGAAATCCAGAAATTTAAATTATCCAGATATGGGGAAAAACCAAAGGTCGGATATAAATCTTAAAATATAAATAATCCAAAAATTCGGGGCGTTATATACTACCCACCTTAAAAAACTTTCGTCCTCGAAAGTTGAGTAGTCAAATAACCCTTGGTGCTTGACCTATATATTCTTTTACTTATTAGTTGTTTCCTTCAAAATCTGTACTAGGATGGCTCCTTACTTCCTTACTCTCGGTGGGTATTTTGAGTAATAGAGAGCTTTATACTTTCACTATAAAACTGATAACAAAGCACTGAGCTTGGCGGTGTGAAGACTTACCGCAAACAACCTAGTGGTTCGAACTTAAAAATCGCTTATAAAACTGAACATACGGAACAAGGACCAATTTACAATAGAATACTAAGGCTATGATAATTCCAATACTATCACTTTTAAGAGAAGATAAGTATAAACAACCGAGGATAGGGCCGGAAGGAGTACCTGTAGCGACAACATTTGTGTGTTTTACGAGATAGTTTTTCCTTCCTGATTGTCCTCTAGGTACTTGCGTCAATTATCGAGCAATCTCTTACACAATGGCCCACCTCCACTACAACAAATTCGACTTTTAATGACGAGCATTGCCCGTCATTAAAAGGAAACGATGGCTGTCATTGACCGTTCTTGTTTTTTTTTCAATGACGGACGGTTTTAATGCCCATCATGAAGAGCGTTGTTTTCATGACGGACGTGCCCGTCATGAAAGGGTAACCATGACGGACAATGACCTACATTTTTTCCAGTGTCATTGTTTCTTTTAATTTTTCATGGCGGTTTTTGCCCGTCATTTTTTGTACATCATGGAATGACTATATTTTATGACATATATTAACCGTCATTATCTCGTGAATAATTTAATTAAAAAAATAGTTGGTTGCCAATCACGTGGCTAACCAACCATATTTCTTTTGAACTTATTCACAAAATAGTATCTCAATATTGCAATCGAAATTAGCTAATTAATATGCCACAAACGCATCACTCAATAGTTGTTCAAAGTTTTCATACATGTTTGTAAAATAGTCTTTGTGTAGCTTCAAACATATTAGTTGTATTCTTTGTCATCATGATCATAATTTTCTTTTCCCTTAGTAGTATCATTTTCATCCTTATCCTTCGTACTAGTTGTTCATCATGCCAAATCCATATCTTATAACTCTTATCAATACCATAGAAAATAAGTTTTCCCTAACTATGTTCAACTCTTGTAGAACGCCAGTTGCATAGTTCAAGCAAGGACACCATATGAAGTTTGAACCAGTTGAATGTCGTAGTCCATTTTCAATGAAATTCTCAACACCCAAATTATATTCCACTAACATTCTATCTCTGTTCATTCATGACTTTCCATACCGAACAACTTAACTAAATAAAATATCTACAAAGAAAAAGTGAAAAATGCTATATCAAACAAAATAAAGTATATAAAAAAACAAAATAAAGTATAAAAACCAATTAAAAATAAAGTATATAAAAGTCTCTCGTTTCCAATTAAAAATAAAAAATTAGGGGAAATAAAAACCAAAAACTCTAAATATTAAAGTAGGCCAACAGATGCCACTAACATCGTTAAATACCAAGATATATGTAAGCGCAAGAATGATGCTTAACTACATAAGAGACGTTGTTGTAACACTTAAAAGGGTGAATCTATATATCTTTGCAAATGTAAAGTCCATCCAAATGAGATTTTGAACCAAAATAAAAATCAAGTCATGAAATCTCAAGCACATATCTACCGAGTGGAAGTGCTTAACATCTTTCTCGAATTTGAATTTTATCTTATTCGAGGTGGTTGATCACATTTAATGGAGAGAATAAAAAAAAAAAAGAATGTAAACAATCACGAATCTCCTTTCCAAAATAATAAAAAAAACAACAATTCATCTTCTCGTTTCTCAAACACTAATGTAGAATTTCTTTTTCTTTTTTTTTCTTTTTAATTTGTGTCCAGTTAAAATACATCAGCGTCAAGATCCATAATTCGATTTCTTCACTGATGATTTGAGAATCTCAAGTAGTCCAAATATAAACATATTGTGCATGGGTACAAAAAATAAAAAATAAAAAAGCACATCATTAAAGCAAGAAGATACCTCCAGATTTGAGTAAGGTTACTAAGCTTCAAACATTGTCCAGTCTTGTAGTAGGATGTGAGAAGGGTCGCAAAATCACGGAACTTGGATTTTTTTAAAACTTGAAAGGTAGTTTGGAGCTTTATTGTCTGGAGCAAGTGAAAAGCTAAGGATCCGTTTGATAACCATTTTAATTTTTGGTTTTTGGTTTTTGTTGTTTTTGGTTTTTAGTTTTTGGTTTTTGTTGTTTTTAAAAAACAAAAACTATGTTTGATAACGATTTTTAGTTTTTTGTTTTTAAAAAACAAAAAAGCAAAACATGTTTGGTAACTAGTTTTTTGTTTTTAAAAGTTAGAAAATTGAAAATACATATTAGAGAGAGAAAATTTGATGTAGAGTAGAGATGACAATGGTGTGGGTGCGAGTGAGGATGCTCTCCCCCATTCTCGTGGTCGTGAAAATTTTCAGTCTTCGTCTCCACCTCGTTCTTGGGTCCGAGAGATGTTCTCGAGAAAAATTATCGGTTTTATTATTGTTTTTAATTATTTTTAGAATTTAAGTATAAAAAAGTGTAATAAATATATATTAATTATTTAAAAAATAGAATCGGGGACGGGGTTGGGATACCCATTTCCTATTTTTTGAGACCCGACCCTACGGAAATTTTTGTCACCCCCTAATGTAGAGATTTAGATAAATGTAAATAAACTTTTGGAAGATAAATTTTAGAGATAAATAAAAACATTTAGAAAAAAATAGTGAAAGAAAAGTTAAAGACAACCAGAGAAAAATTTTAGAGAAAAAAAGTAAAGTCGGGAGGAAAACATATGTTAAAGAAAAAAAAATATAAAGAAAGAGAAAAATTATAGTGGTAACAAATTTAGACATAAAAACAAGATTCAAAATATACTTTTTAGAGAAAATAAAAAAATACAAAGATAAATAAAAGTTACAGTGAAAGAAAATTGAAGGAGAAAATAAAATATAATTTTCAGAAGAAAAAATAGATTACGAACACAAAGAAAAGTTATAAAAGATGAAATTTTAGAAAGAAAAAAGTTAGGAAAAATATTAAATTTTTAGACAGAAAAATGAAACTGGTAGAAAAAAACAAAAAATAGAGAAAAACTTGGAGAGAGACAAATAATAATAAATATTCAAAATATGAAAATTTGAAGACAGAAAAATAAAGTTTGTAGAGAGGAATTTAGAAATAAAAAAATTTTAGAATTAGAAATAAAATTTTCAAAGATAAATATGAGAAATAAAAGAAAAAGAGTATTAGAAGAAGAAATCAGATTTTGAAAAACAAAAACTTGTTTTTGAAAAGTACTTTTTTTTGTTTTTGAAATTTACGTAGAATTTCAAAATGAACAGAAAATTGAATTGGCTATGAAACAATCCTGTTTTTAAAAAACTAAAAACTAAAAATCAAAAACAAAAAACGAAATGGTTATCAAACGACCCTAAAACAAAGCCAATACTGCAAAATTGGGGTAAAAGGAGAACATGGATCGCCTAGCCTTCCATGGGAGTAATGGGGCATAAGAAAAGAAACGATAACAATCTAAATGATTTGGAAGTGTTTGAAGGACTTCAACCACACAAATATTTGCAATCATTGAAAATCTATGACTATGGAGGCAAATTTTTGCCTAACAATATTTTTGTTGAGAATTAAGTAAGAATACTTCTCTGGTATTGTGAAAATCGTGAGGGGCTTCCAATGTTGGGGCAATTAACCAATCTAAAGAGTTTTACTATCAGTTCATTGCTCAATGTACGAAGTATAGTCAAAGAGTTCTATTGGAATGAGTCTAACCAAGGGGCTTTCTTTCTCAAGCTAGAGACACTTGCAATCTTTGACATGTCTTACTTGGGGCGATGGGAAGAACAGATACTAGTTGCTTCAAATGCTACGATTTTTCATAATCTTTAGAAATTGGAAATTGTTCATTGTCCTATATTGTTGAATACTCCAAACCCTCAAGTAGTCCAATCTAAATAAAATAATTTGATTTTTTCACTGATGAAAAGTAAAACTGAAAAAAGAATAATGAATGAAGTATCCCATAACTTTCTATCACCGAGCACAAAAACATAAATTTGGGTACTTTCAATTACAGAAATGTATGTCTCTTGACCAATTGAAATTTAAGTCTCTTAACAAATTAACTTAGTCCAACTAATTACAATATAACAAAATCCACGCCACGTCACAAATGGAGCCAAAAAAACCAATAATATAGAACAAAAACTGAGGCTAAACGTATAAAAAAAAAGACTCAAAAAGAATACTAACCTTGTATAAGCTTCGTGGATAGTAAAATAAAAGTACTTTCCAAAACAACAATAGACTTTTCTTGAGGTGGGTATCCATAGACTTGAATTTATAGCTCAAATGCAACAAAATTAAAGCACATCGAATGAGAAACTCTTACGACGTTTTCGAAGTGGGGTTTGAGTGTGGGGACAAAAAACTCCGAACTTTGGAAGAAGACAAAGCTTGTGCGGTCTTCACGGTGAAGAACTTGAATTTTCCAGGAAGGCAGCCCCAATTTTCGTTTTGGGTGGCTGGAGGATGAAAACAGAAAAAAAAGGCTCGAAACGATGTCGATTTGAATTCTAATGTGTTTTTAAAACAAGGGTAAAAACGACGTCGTTTTAAACACAGCAGGTGGGAATGTTTTTTTTAATGAAAACGACGTCGTTTTAAACCGAATTGCAAGCAATTTTTCCCTTTCCTGCAATGTCGTTTTCAAACTGACATTAATTCTTACGTTTTCATTTCAGTTTTATACCGACATTGTATGCATGTTTTAATGTCAGTTAGGAATCTAAATTAACGACTTCGTTTTTCCTTTCTTTACCATGACGTTTCTCAAGTGATTTTGCAAATTTACAAAAATTAGAGAAAACACAAAGCACTATTTTTTCACAATTTTAAACCCTAGATAAAACTAATCATAAAAATCAATTTTAATACATTAAAATACATTTTAAAGGTGCTGGTCATGGTAAAAACAGTTCAGAATTAAGAATTCAAATTTTGATACTAAACAAACTAAAACTATGAAAATAACATAAACCATTAAAAACCGTTATGAACCAATTTTATGAACATTTTTAGAACCTTTATAATTCTGATTTCAGATCTCAAATTAACAAAAATAAGGCTTAAACAGTATCTATTTTATCTTAATAATGAACCCTAAAAATAATTTACACAAGGAAGAATGATGCTTACCGTTCGTGCGTTTTCCTCTCTACCGTAAAGAATAAAATGAAAAAATTTTCCAGCAACTAAGAGAGCTTGAAATGATTATAGAAACCTTAGAAAAATAGATATGAACATGCTTAGGTTCTATAAAAAAAATTAGGGAAATTGACTGCCAAAACTAGACTAAAAGAAACCATTTCTTACCGAAAAGGCGAAACCGATGAACGACCTTCAAGAAACTTGGAAACACAGCTATTTCTCCCTCTAAGGTGTGATTTACAGTATTAAGATGGAGAATGAAGAGAGATTTGGTTTGAGTTGTTCTTGGAGGAAATTGAATGAAACAAACATAGCTAACTTAAGGAGAATGACTTGGAAGATGAAACAAACATGAATATTTGGAAGATGAAACAAACTTCTTCTCTCTCCTCATGCATGAGGGATTACTTAATGGGATTGTTAGAGTTTTTTGGTCTTCCTAACTTATTTACTACATGTGTCACTTGGGTGGAAGATGGGTTATATTGCCTAATCATGGTTAGTGGAAGGCGAGTTATATTGCGTAACCACGGTTATGAGTTAAGTAAAATTCTCTATAGTCCCCTAATTAAGTTAATTTAATTAAGGTAGAAAAATAAAGAGTAAAATAAAGTTAGTATGGGGCTTTACTTGGTTAATTACCTTATAATTAAACTTTGGATAAAATGTATGAAACTTTATAAATATTACAATTACCATAATTCACAACATTTATCTAATTACTAAAGTATTATTGTTAATTTTGTTACTTAAATACAATTATAATCTTGCTAATCTTAATAATCTCTTTATGCATATTTATTTTTTATTATTATAATTAATTAAACATTGATAAGATGAATCACTAAATTTTGTTGTAAATTTCTTTTAATAAGTAAATAAAATTAACTTGAGCTTAATTAGTTAGAGTATTAGAAGCCTAAAATTATTAACTAGGATTGATTAAAGTTTATTGGCATAAAACTAATTAGATTTGACTAGCTTACCTAAAAAAGAAAAAACAATAATATAAAGTCATGAAAATACCCTTATAGGTAAGGTGGGGCATTACAGCAAGGCTCTCTTCCTAGACATGCTCAAGTTCCAAAAAGAGCTGGAAAAAAGCAATGCAAGGTGGTAACTTTGAGAAGTGTATTATCTTACGAAGGACCAAAGATGCAGTTGAGGTAGAAAAACCTTCCACATCAATCTAGACTGCCCCTAGTGAAGCAGAGAAATAAAAAAACACCTCGAGTGAGGGGGAGGCGCATGGCACCTCTCCAAAAANCCCGATTCCTCCTTTCCCTCAAAGATTAGCCAAGAAAAACCAAGAAACTAAGTTTATAAAGATTTTAGACATTCTTAAACAACCTCACATAAACATTACTTTAGTTGATGCCTTAGAACAAATGCCGAATTATGTTAAATTCCTAAAGGATATTGTATCTAGAAAAAAGAAGTTAGGTGAACATGAGATGGTAGTTATGACTAAGTGTAGTAGTGAAGCTATAGGTAGCCCTTTGCCCATAAAATTTAAAGATCCCGACAGTTTACCATCCTTTGTTCTATTAGAGGAAAGAATTTAGGTAGATATTTATGCGACCTAGGTGCTAGTATCAACCTAATGCCATTATTTGTTTTCAAAGAATTAGGCATAGGAGAAGCTAGACCAACTACAATTATCCTCCAATCAGCGAATAGATCCATTAAGAAGCTTGAAGGATAAATAGAAGATGTTCTAGTTTAGGAAGATAAGTTTATCTTCCCTGCAGACTTCATCATCTTATATTGCGAGGCTGATTTGGATGTACCTATCATTTTAAGTATACCCTTCCTAGCTACAAGAGATACGATGTTTAATGTTCAAAAAGGAGAAATAACAATGAAGGTTGATAATGAGGAGGTGAAGTTTAATGTGTTGGATACAATGAAATTCCAAGAGATTTATAAGAATGTTCAGCCATTAGTACTTCGAATTCTGCTTCGTTTGATGAGTTTTATGATCTTTTAGTCACAAAAATTGAGGAAGAACTAGAGGCTGTAGAAGATGAATGCTTAGAAGTAGATGAAGAGATGCATCCACCAAAGGAGAAAGAGGATATAGATACAAAAGTGTGCAAAAGTTTGCAACCATCCATTGTGGAACCGTCCACTTTGAAACAAAAGCCTTTACCTTCCCACTTCAAATACGCTTATCTTGGACTTAATGAAACTTTGCCTGTTATTATTTCTTTTAGCCTAACCACTGAAAATGATCTTTCATTGTTGCAGATTTTAGCGAAATATAAGGAGGACATTGGTTGGACTATTTTTGACATTCGAGTAATAAGCTCTGCATTCTGTATGCATAAGACCCTATTAGAGGAAGGGTGCTAGCAATTCAATTGAAAACCAGAGACGTTTGAATCAAAAAATGAAAGAAGTCGTTCAAAAAGAGATCTTAAAATGGTTAGACGCCGGAGTCATCTAACCTATATTAGATAGCAGCTGGGTGAGTCCAGTACAATGCGTACCAAAGAAGGGCAGGATGACGGTGGTGGTAAATGAGGAGAATGAACTTATATCAACCCGGACTGTGAGTGGGTGGATAGTTTGCGAAGTTTGCATTGACTATCACAAACTAACCAATGAAACGAAATAATATCATTTTCCACTCCCGTTTGTTGACCAAATGTTGGATCGTCTTACGGGTAAGAAGTTTTACTGCTTTCTAGAAGGATATTCAGGATATAACTAGATTACCATCGCTCTAGAGGATCAGGAGAAGACGACGTTCATGTGTCTGTATGGGACATTTGCCTGTAGGCGTATAACTTTTGGTCTATGCAATGCACTGACGACATTTCAAAGGTGTATGATGGTCATTTTTTCGGATATGGTAGACAATATTCTTGAGGTTTTTATGGCTGACTTTTCAGTTTTTGGAAATTCTTTTGATGATTGCTTATTGAATTTAGAAAATGTTTTACAAAGATGCGATCAAACAAATCTTGTTTTAAACTGGGAAAAGTGTCATTTTATGGTACGAGAAGGGATAGTTCTACGCCATAAGATTTCAAAAAATGGGATTGAGGTTGATCGTGCCAAAATTGATGTTATTTCAAAATTACTACCTCCCACGAATGTTAGAGGAATAAAAAGTTTTTTAGGCCATGGGGGTTTCTATAAACGTTTTATAATAGATTTTCAAAGATTTTGAAACCCCTTTGCAACGTTTGGAAAATGATAGACCATTTGTGATTGAAGAAGCTTGCATGACAGCTTTTGAAACTTTAAAAACTGCTTTAGAACCTAATTGGGAGTTACCCTTTGAACTTATGTGCGATGCTAGTGATTATGATCTAGGGGTCATGTTAGGTCAAAGAAGGAATAGAATTTTACATCTAGTATATTATGCAAGTAAGCCTTTAACGGGAGCACAACTAAACTACAACACTACTGAAAAAGAATTATTAGCAGTTGTATTTGCTTTCGATAAGTTTAGGTCTTACTTGATAGAGACAAAAGTAGTTGTTTATATTGATCATAATGCTCTGAAGTATTTGTTTGCAGAGAATGATGCAAAACCACGTTCGATACGATGGATTTTGTACTTCAAGAATTTGACATACAAGTAAGGGACCGTAAAGGAACGGAGAACCAAGTGGTCGACCATCTGTCTAGGCTCGAGTCCCCACTTCATGAAGATCAAGCACAGATTCGAGAACAATTCGTTGATAAGCAATTACTTCGTATTGAAAATGTCTCATAGTATGCCGACATTGCAAATTACTTGGTAAGTTGTATTATTCCCCATGAATTCAATCGGTAGCAGGTAAAAAAGTATCTTCATGATGTGAGATATTATAGGTGGGATGAGCCTTTTTTGTATAAACTTGGTCTTTATGGAATCCTACGCAGACGTTTAGCGGAGGAATAACAAAAACAAATTTTAGTGGCTTGTCATGTGTCTCCATATAAAGATTATTTTGCGGGACAAAAGATCGCAGCGAAGGTACTTCAAAGCGGATTCTTCTGGCCTACTCTATTCCGTGATGCACATAGTTTTGCTCGGGTTTGTGATAAGTGTCAGAGGACATGTAGTATTTCTAAACATAACGAGATGCCTCTGAACCCCATTCTGGAAGTTGAAATTTTTGATGTATGGGGCATTGATTTCATGGGCCCGTTCCCTCCTTCGAATGGTAAGAACTATATTTTACTAGCTGTTGATTATGTTTCCAAGTGGATAGAAGCTATCGCTACCCCCACAAATGATACTAGGGTAGTTGTTCCATTTTTACAAAAGCATATCGTCACTCGTTTTGGAACCCCTTGATGTTTGATAAGTGATGAGGGGACTCATTTTTTGAATAGAGCGGTAAAAAGTTTGTTGTCTAAATATAATATCCGTCAAAGGATAGCCGGATTTTACCTAATAATATCATTTATGAAGTGGAAACTAATAAATTAAATTAGCCGGATTTTACCTAAGTAATAACCCTAGTTGTAAAATACTAAGTGGGAGGATTAGGTGTATATATAAAATATACCAAGTATATGAGATATATGTGGTATATATATACATTTTTTCACTCATGTTCTCAGTATAAGTTCACACCGTGAGTTCCATGATCGGCCTCGTGTCGCGCTGGGCGCGGCCTCCGACTGAATGTGTTTGCATGGTTCAATACCAAGGTGAATGGAGAAAGTATTTATAGTAAGTGGGGGAAGGACGTGTGGCAACACATCCTATGGTCTCCTCTATTGGTTTGCAAACATGAGGTACCATACACGGCCTGCGTGTCATCCTAGAGCGACCACCCCTACGGAGGGTATGTTGTATGGAATCAAAATCAGGGCAAACTCCATAAATGGATAAGGTCTCTTAGGTTTTGCACCAATATTTGTCCTTCCCTACGGCATGCTTATTGGAGCGAACCTCTGGGGTCTGAAAATGACGGGTCACACTTACGAGAAGTTATTAAGTTTTTTAGTAACTCATTGACCAAACAAATAGTGACTAATTGTTATACGAATAAGAGTTATTCTAGTGTAATATTTAGATGAAAATGTCTCAATTCAGTGAAGGAGTAGCTGATTGCACCAAGATAGTTGTTGCTCTAAATCACTAGAGCATCGTTGCAAAAATAATACTGATTGATAGAGTGCATTATTTTTTTTTTACTAAAATTGATTGGGTTTTAATGGATAGTGCAAGTGTCTTAGATAGATTTGTTTATATTTCAGCATGTCTAAATCTATTGCCCTACTTGCCGCCGAAAAATTGCGGTGAAAATTACACACAATGGAAAACAAACCTTAACACGATACTCRTGATAAAAATGATCTTAGGTTTGTCTTAACTGAGGAGTGTTCTCAGGCTCCCTCGCCTAATGCAGCCCAAGTCAGTCGGGACGCCTATGATAGATGGATCAAGGCCATTGACAAGGCCAAGGTTTACAGCTTGGCAAGCATATCTAATATGCTGGCCAAGAAGCATGAGAGCATGGTCATCGCAAGCAAGATCATGGACTCGTTGCAGGACATGTTTGGACAGCCGTCCATTCAAGCCCGACACAATGCCCTACGGTTCATTTACAATTCCCGCATGAAAGAGGGAACATCAATGCAAGAACATGCTCAACCCGGGGTTGAATTGGCAAATGGACGTCAAGACTGCCTTTCTGAATGGTAATTTTTGAAGAAAGCATTTATATGTCTCAACCCGAGGGGTTCATAGCTCAAGGTAAAGAGCAAAATATTGATTAATTCAACCCCCATATCGGTTTTTAGGAAAAGGTGTTCTCTTACGATCAACTTAAGTACCCCAACAAAGACAGAACCTTGCTTAGACAGGGTTTCTTATAGGCAATTATATTTTTTTATTTAGTCTCTTATTATTTCATTTTAAACATATTTAAAAAAACATAAAAGAGTACGCCTAAACATATTAGAATATATAACCTAAGGTCTAATTAATTTTAAACCCTTTAAAATTAATTAACTTGGATCATATGTTTGCATGCAGTTTTTTATTATGAATTTTAGTTTCAATCTACCAAAATTTTATAACTCTTATAAAATTTAAGAAATTAAACCTACAAGAATGCATTAACGGCATACATTAATATAACAATTATATTAACTAAAGTAATGTCATGCTCAAGGCAAATTTATTTTTGTCTAGTTAATATAACATTTATATTAATCAATTATGAAAAATCAAACAAGCATCCATAAATTATAACAATCATAACTATATGATGCATGATCATACATACATACCATATATCAAATAATCATATTATGCATGTATCCTATGGTGGATTTTAAAACTATATGGCGTACATTTTTCAATATAAATTTAATTAAAATATACATTCAAATGAATAAAATAATTAAATAGCAAAGTTGGACCGAATTTTGGCATACTAAGAAAGCAAAAATAAAAAAAAAATAAAAAATGGAAGAAAATGCCAATAACAGCCCTCGATCTGTGAACCGGGAAGAGAAACACTCGTGACAGTGTCGTGGCGCTGCTACAGCACAGCGCTGCAACGCTCTCTGTTGTCCTTTACAGAAAGCGCCATGGCGCTATCGACGCGGTCTACTTCGACTTCTTCGTTGTGTTTTGCAAAAATCCACCTAATCTGACGCCACGAACAGCTTTCGAGCCACCCGGACTTACGGACTCAATACATAAACAAAATGCCCAAAACAACGGATCCTTACATGATTGAATCGATAAGAAAAACATTATCTAAATGCCAAAATTCGCAAACATCTAACCTGTAAAACCCATATTTCGAAAATGCAAAAATACCCACCATTTTGTGTGATTTTGATCCCAAAAAATTCAGAACGTAAACGCCACTCTGATACCAATTGATAGCACGTTAATCCCGCAGTGGAAACGAAGATCTTGTTTTTGAATTTTTGAAGAAAAAAAACACACAATTCAAAACGAAAAACAGGGGCAAATAACTTACTTTTGAAGAATCTTTGTTCGAGAACACTACCACTAGCTTCCCACTATTCTCAAGGAACGATGATCTTGCTTGTGGGAGCAACATGATTTGAAAGCCAAAAAGAGAAAATCAGAGAGCTTGATCTTGAGAGAGTTGCTTGTATGAAAGAAATGCAGTGGCCTTCAAAATTACAAAACTATTCTATAATGTGACTACCCACTCCATACAATTTTGTGTGAAATAAAAATTACAGAGTTTTATTTTATTTTATTTCTTTTAATTAAATTAATATTAGTAAAATAAATATTAATTAATTAATAACTAATAATTAGTATATATGAATATAATTAATTAATCCTATTAATTAATTAATTAATTATATATATATATATACACACATGAATCAAATAAATAATTAATACTTAATTATTTATTACCAACATAGAATCATGTTCTAAAGCATTTATTTCGTATAACATATAGTTGTAATGTACATCTTATACACATTGTATTTAACCTATAGTTTTAAAATGAATCACATTCATATTAATTTTAATTTCAATCTCATTCAAATAATTTAACTCATAATATATAGTTTCAATTTAGAATTAAACATATATTATAATATATCAATATACATACATATAATCCCTTGAACAATTTAAACATTTCAAATGTTTCCAAACACTTGATCCTCGTTTTACCCTTTGTGAGCTAGTAAGGGGACCTAATGGACCTGCAGATTATAAGCTCCAACGATACAAGAATAATTGATCAAACTCATTAACCAAGTTAATCAACATTCGTTAACTACGAGTCACTCCACCAAAGACCCGCAGTTGCACTCTTTTCACTGCATAATTTTTTCGTGTCCAAGGATATATAACCATTAATGGCAAGTCAATCCTTCACGAGTGCTCGTAACTCAAGTTGTGTCAAATTAACATTTTACCCTTGAGTTACATCTTACTCCTTAAATACCACTGCTCCTCTAATGAACAACTCGGTTATAGTCCAACCAATAATCGGAAGTCCTCTCAGGCCACTGAGAGGATGAGACCCCTTGTTCAAGTCTTTTGAGTCAGCATTTTAAGATAACACTCATCTACTTCTCGAATGTCGGGGAGGAGTGAATTCCATCTTGTGAAGTTATGTTCCCAGCTCCTCACTCGATCTCGTCCCCAAAATGGTAGAAATGTTGAGTTAGCGACTCGGGCCACTCTCACCCATACGGATCAAAGGACGAGTCCTCACTGGCAATATTCCATAACTCATCAGGATTGAGAATGAGTTGCCTGGTCATCCTATGAAATAGCAATCCAGTAGTCAACGACGTTACATCTATAATATTGTATAGGATACTTTCACTCACATGTCTCCTCACGAACGACCTTGATCGAGTCATCTATTACATTTTCAAAGTGGATTGTATACATATTGTTGCCAAGATATGGTACCCAACCTAATCCATATACTATAGATCCTTTAGGTTATTCCCTGGACATTATCCACTTGTATATAGAGGGTATATAAAATATATACCCAGTATATATACGGTCCCGGATAACCTTTGATGTTTAGTTTATTGAATTTGGACAATGCAATGCTATGAATTCAACAACAAATTGATAGAATATAAATTTATTGAATATAAATTTGTTTTTGCATAATTACAAACTACGAGTTTAGGGTACACCCAACATATGTTACATTATGTGTGTGTATGCATGTTTGACCCAATTAGCTGGGTTACTTAGTGAGTATTTTTAATACTCACCCCTTTTTCCATCATTTTTTTTCGGGAATAACAAAGATGTACAAGGTGTGTGACGAGGATATCTATGGGTTGTGCCATGGGTTTTAGCTTTTGCATTAGGTTCGTATTTTATTTGTATTGTATTAAGAGTTATTTATCCTAATATTATGTTTTATATAAAACTTTGTATGGGATACCAAATAAGGCTTTTTAATTTTATTTTATAAAGTTAGGTTATGAGTTGAAATGATATCTTTTTATTATTATTAATTTTTTTTTTATAAAGGATGTTAAAATATTGAAATCATGTTGAGATCCTTAGAGCTTCAACTCGTTCACCCAGCTCAGAATCCCTTTGTATAAGAACCTGGCAAATATCCAAGACGATAAGCTCGACCTGCTGACTAATCCTAGGTCAATGCAACAAGATCCCAAACAGCGAGACATGTCAGAGTTCTTTCGTTTCCACCGAGATCATGGCCATTACACCTCTGTTTGCTACGATTTGAAGCAACAAATTGAAGAGCTTATTCGACAATGCTACTTCAAGAAATATGTCGGCGAGAGGGACAGAGATGATGGCTCGAAGCCTTCAAGTAGCAAAAAGGAAGAGAAGAGGGCATGGTCGAGAATCCCTACCAAACGTAAAGAGCAACCTCCTGTGATCAACACGATCCATGGAGGACTCAGTGGAAACAAATCCGGTCATAAGCGTAAAGAGCTAGCCCGCAAGGCTCGACATGAGGTATGTTCGGTCTAGCAGAAACCAGTGGCTTGCCTAATCACATTATCAAATTTTGACATGCAGGGTTACCCCTTGGCGCACAATGATGAGCTGGTTATTGCCCTTCAAATTGAGCACGTCAGGTGTAGTACTTATTGACAGTGGGGCATTCGCCAACATCCTGACCCTGTCGACTTACAAGGCATTATGGTGGGGACGAGCTCAGCTGAAAAAGAGTCTAACACCGTTGGTTGGATTCTCTAGAGAAAGTGTGATCCCATAGGAGTGCATTGAGCTCCCCATCTTGCTTGGTGAATGAGAAACCAAGACCACTCTGGTGGCTGAATTTGTGGTGATCGACGGTAGATCAGCGTACAATGCCATATTTGGCAGACCTATTCTACACACCTTGAAAGTCGTCCCTTTGACATACCATCAAATGATGAAGTATCCAACTCCAGAGGGGGTTGGTATAGTTCGAGGAGAGCATACAACATCAAGAGAGTGTTACGTAGCATCATTGAAGGGATCAAACAACTGCAAGGCTATAATGAACAATGAAGAGCTGTCCAAAGATGAAATCGACCTAAATAGAGGCACGCCGGCAGAGCAGTTAGAGTTGGTTCCATTATAGCTTAGTCCTGAACAACTAGTGAGTATTGGAACCATGTTGGCTGCCACGGACCAAGTAGAGCTAATCAGCTTCCTGATGACCAATGCCGACATGTTCGCCTGGTCGCATGAAGACATGGCCAAAATCGACCCGAAAATCATGGTTCACCGACTTAACATCGACCCATCCTACCGACCTGTAAAACCAAAACATCGCCCTATAGATAGTGAATGTTGGGTGTGTTAACCTAAACTCGTAGTTTGTAATTATGTAAAAACAAAGTTTATTGAATAAAGTTTTGTTTTTCTTATTCAATCAATTTGTCGTTGAATCTACAACATTGCATTGTCCAAATCCAATAAACTAAACACCCAAGTTTATTATCATGTAACTTGAACAGTTTATATACTGGGTATATATTTGATATACCTTCAATATACAAGTGTATAATGTCCCAGGAATAACCTAAAGAGTCTATAGTTGTTAGGGTTGACTTTTTACTGTAGAAATGTGTGTCGATAGGCTTGTTTGACCATAAAAATGAACCCTTTCTCATCATAATTAGCTAAAAAAAAATTACATATTCTTAAAGTAGAACATGCATAGAAAATTTCTGGATAATTTGCAATATATGGTACTTTAGAAAAAATACGAAAAAACGCGGTCCAAGTTCGAAGAAAATCACAGAATCTGTTTTGCAGGAAATTGCGCTTGGCGCAATTTTGGCATGGTCAACCTCCAAAACGTGTGTTTCACTTAATGAAGGGCAATGGAGTAATTTCCAACATGTTTGAATGAAGCCAAAACTATGAGTCTAAGCTATAGATGATTTGTTTAGAGAACTCAACTCATTGCTACCTAAAATGGTGGGAAGTTCAACCAATTTGAGGGCATATAAAAAGAAGCCACTCCTTTAGCAGCAAATCATCCATTCTCATCCCGTTTTCATTTTCATTTCTTTTATTCTTGGCTGTTGATTTTGTTCATAAGCTTTAAGTTAGATTCTAGTTGTTCTTTTATTGTATTTTCATACTTTTACTTACCGTATTGTCTTTAATTTAAGTTTGTACTTCCATTTTTCATCTATTATGTTCATTTTAAGTGCTTATGCGAGTTTACACTCCCCTCACGCTCGAAAGAGAAGAGAGTCAAACTAGAACCTCTCCGTGGAATGCCTTAGCCAAAATGAGTTGATTTCAAACATTCTCAGGATTTCTCCACATTGCGCCTAAAGCAATCTTAGGTTGGTTTCTATAAAATTCTCTTTATGTCTTTTTTCATTCGGCCACTAGGAATTTATACAAGGAACGCAGACCTTTGAGATGACATTGTGTCTTTTTGACAAAAGGAGAATGAAGTAATTCAAGAAGCTTGAGAGTGTTTTAAGGAGTTACTCAGGAGATACCCRAGCCATGGATTGCCCGCATGTGTGTTGATCGAGCAATTTTATAGAGGATTGGATAGTCCATCAAGAATGATTTTCAACACCGCAACCAATGACTCATTGTTAGAGAAGTCAATTAATGAGATCGTTGATATTTTGAACAAGATGACACACATTAATGACCAAGGAGAAATAGGAAGGTCATTACCAAAAAAACAAGCATTAGCCAGAATCTTTGAGTTAGACACGGCAACTTCAATGCAAGCTCAACTGACAGCTAAGAACCAAATGTTGAAACAACCGACAATGAAGAAGGAAACCAAAACCGCTACTTCAGTGGCGATTCTTGAACCCTCCCATGTTTTATTATGGATTCTCAGGAATGGGGTCCCCTAATCTTGCCTAGAGCTTGTTTTTACTGCTTGGAATCTTAGCAACAGGAGTTGTGGGTTTTCATGTTCGGGTGTCTCGGAAGGGAACCAAGTCGAGCAGGGCATTAATGGATGATGGTTAGTTATAGGTTAGGTTGATAGGTTTGTGAATGCATGTAAGTCTCTCCCACTTTTCCATATCTGTATTCTCCCTGCTTTCGTATTCTGTGTTGGTTCTTCTGTTTGTTATCTATTGTACCAAGTGTGTCTTATACTGTGATTTGTTTACTGCTTTTTATTTTATGTTTATTTGTTCAAGTCCCGAAGCAACCTATATGCTTCTTTATTTTACGTTTTTGTTATCCGTAAACACTATTTAAAATATCATTCAAAGTTCTTGTGGATTCAACCTCGTTAAGTACTACAATCGACATTTCATGTATACTTGCACGTGTTGTCAACACGGTTGTATGGACGCAAAAAGTTTTTAGCGCCATTGCCGAGGACTAGGCTATTTTACTTTAAGTTCTTTTTATTAAGGATACGGTGCTTAAATGCTTTTTCTCTCTTGTGTGCTTGATTTTCTGAGTTAGCTACCCCCCCTCCCCCTCCTAGAAAAATGAAATGGGAAAAAGAAATGGTTCACAAGTCCTGTGTCCCCTTTGTCTGTCTTATGTCCTTCACTTTGTGAGTAGTCTGAATGTTGGAGCCTGCATATCATAGTCTTTTATGCCAATGTTGGAGCATTTAAATGTTTCTAGGCTTTATTTTCAACATCTAGTTTATACGTGCCTACCCATGCCTTAGCATCTCTCTAATAGTACTTGCCCCAAGTAGCTGACCTTAAGGAAGATTTTCAATAGCCATTTATCCAAAGCCAGCTTTATCTTCGTATAGCTAGCTTGGACCTCGTTTAGATCCCCTTAGATTTTAGTATTCGCCTTCCCTACATATGTACTCATCCTCTTAACGAGCACTCTTATACTTCTTATCATAGTTTCGCTTAGAATTTGGGGCGTGCTGAAGCATTATGTTCTAGTTGTCCTTAGCTGCATTGAGAACAATGCAGTCTTCTATGTTTGGGGAAGTGAACATTTATTTCTTAAAGCCTTTGGTAGCTAATTTGTATACAACCATAAATCTTTCTAATCCTGTATTTCAGCCCTCATAAAAAAAGTGAAAAAAAAAATCAATTGTAAAAGGAGGGGCTAGTAGCCCACATCCAGAGCATAAAAAGGCTGCAGGATTAGGAATGGCCAATAACCCATGGTTGAAGAAGCCCAAGTTGGTTGTCCAAAGGTTAAATGTCTAAGCTAGTGAAATGAGACTTGATAAATGAATCATTAAAGGATGCTAAACTTGTGAATGGGAAGTAGAAAGAAGTTAGAGTTGGGTGGACAAGTGTCTTCTAGAATGAAAGCAAGGTCAAAGCCGATTTCCTTTTTATGCTCCAGCTGAAGCATTGTAGCAATGATTATGTAAGCACTTGTATTTCTGATAAAAGTAAAGTGTTGAGGCATAAGTCTGGATATTGGGTTTGCAAGCTACTAATATATTTCTTAGTGAAAAGCGGTTGTCATGCATGCTCTTGCTTGGGGACAAGCAAGATTTTAAGTTTGAGGGTATGATAAATCTCCAAAAGATAGTTATTTTAGTAAATAATTAGGTTGATTCATGCATTAATGTGAGGATCTTTATCTAAGAAGCATGCTAAAGTGAGAAATTGAGCGGAAAAGTTAATTATATGCTAAATCCTCAAGTTGCTTAATTTATGCAAATTCCTACTTGTTTCCCCTATTTTTGGTTTATTTGTTCTGAAATTGGAAAAGTTGCTAAGGATCAGTAGAATGCTAGAATTAGAGGAGAAATGTCGGAGCATTGTTATGCCAGAGCATGTCAATGCTGGAACATCACTTATTGCGAAATTTCTGGGCAGTGCAGAAACACGCAAGACTTTCACTTATGTCCGTACAATGCGTATTTTATTGAGTTTTGTCCTAAGTTTCGAGGGTGCTATAAAAGCAACAAGATAAGGGTTGTCTCACCATCATTCTCCAAGGGGGAATCGATCCTAAGAGAGAAAATACTCCAAATATAGTGCTGAAGTCGAGGAGAGCAGACCCATTTCGAGGAAGAGCAGACGACATGAAAGAGCTGCTGCTGAACCTTGCGTGCTGGTGGTCTCCATCTGCGTTTTTCTCTTTTTCTCTGAAATGGGTTGTATTTTCCTTTCTTCCATTTTGTTTTCTTCACCCATGTTGAGCTAAACCCCATCTTGGGGGAGATTTACATGATGTAACTAACTTGATACTGAACCTCTAGCTGCTGCATCTATTTTTAAATAAAGTTGTTTTGTATTTCTTCAATCTTGCTTTTATATTAACCCGGGAGGGTTATGGGTGTTGATTTGCTTTATTTGTGATTAACGCTTTTCTATAGCTTTAGGGATACTCAAGAATGGGGTCCCCTAATCTTGCCTAGAGCTTGCGTTTATTGCTTGAGTATTTAGAAACGGAAGTTGTACTTACTCATGTTTGGGGTGTCTCGGAAGGGAACCGAGTCGAGTTGGGCATTGATAGATGTGAGTAAGTTAGAGGGTAGGTTGATAACCTGTGAAAGTATGCTGAATCTCCCCCACCTTTTCGATATCTGTTAACCTCTCATTCGAATTATGTGCTAAAGCATTTCTTTGCCCCAACATCTATCATTACAGTATTTATCTCTTGGATTTCATTTCTGCATTCTTATAGTATTTTACTTAGTTTAGTTATACAACCACTTTTTATCTTTTATTTGCATTTTTGGTATTCTTGAACGCATGCTTAAAGTAACATCTTTAGTCCCTGTGGATTCGACCTCGTTTGCACTACAATCAACGAGTATAGTGTACACTTTCACTTGCATTCATCACAATTGTGGGAACGCAATAGCACCATCAACTTCTAAGGTGGATGTGACTGACGTGATATACTGGCTTCATGAACAACATTTGTTGAAGTGTCATCTTGATCAACAACTCTTGTTGATGTGATTGTAACCTCTTCGAAAATCTCGTTTATCACTACCTTACTTCATGCTTTATGATCTTGAATGTGGTCTTCTTCTAAGAAGGTGGTGTTTGTCGATACAAACACTCTGTTTTCTTGAGAATTGAATAAGAGACCACTTCTCATCTCTTTAGGGTAACCTACGAATACACATACTTTTGAACGAGACACTAGTTTCTTTGGGTTAGTCACGAGTACGTCTGCCAGACATCCCAAAATACAGAATTGACGTAAAGTAGCTTTACGACCATTCAATAGTTCAAAGGGTATTTCAGAAACACTCTTCAATGAAACTACGTTCAAAATATAAACCAAGTTTCCACTGCGTAACCCCAAAACGAGTTAGGCAACACATCCAACACAAACACCACTTTCTTGGAAGAAAACCACGTTCGAGATCAAAAACCACGAAGTAAGGTACGAGGTTTCCGAATAGGCTATAAACACATCAACAATAGTTGTTGATCAAGCTGGCACATCAACAAGAGTTGTTGATAAAGCCAACACATCACGTCAGTCACATCCACCTAAAGAATTGAGGGTGCCTTGATGTAGTGGAAGGATTGTGTCACAACCTGACCGCTATGTGGGTTAAACTGAAACCCAAGTTGTGATACCCGATGACAGTGTCGAGGAACCATTGACCTTCAAACAGGCAATGGAAGATGCTGACAATGATAAATGGGTCAAAGTCATGGACCCAATTATGGAGTCTATGTACTTCAATTCCATTTGGGAACTTGTAGATCAATCCGAAGGGTAAAATCCATATGGTGCAAATGGATCTATAAGAGAAACCGAGATGCCGAAGGAAAGTTACAGACCTATAAGGCGAGACATATTGTTAAAAAGGCTACACACAAAGGGAAGGGGTGGACTATGAAAAGTAACCTTCCCCCCATAGCTATGCTCAAGTCTATAAGAATACTTTTATCTATTGTCACGTGTTATGACTATGAGATTTGACAAATGGACGTCAAGACTGGCTTTCTGAATGGCAAACTTGAAGAAAGTATTTATATGTCTCAACCTGAAGGGTTCATCGCACAAGGTCACGAGCAAAATATTTGTAATCTTAAACGATCCATATATGGATTGAAACAAGCATCTCGATCATGGAACATAAGGTTAGATACTACGATCAAATCTTATGGTCTTCACCAAAACGTTGATAAGCCTTGTGTATACAAAAAGATCGTCAACAACACTATAACCTTCTTAGTATTGTAAGTGGATGATATCCTACTCATTGAGGAAGATGTAGGATACCTCACTGACATAAAGAACTAGCAAGCTACTATTGAGTTCCAAATGAAAGATTTTTGGGAAGCTCAGTATGTTCTTGGCATCCAAATTCTACGAGATCACAAGAGCAAAACGCTAGCCTTGTCACAAGCAACTTAGACAAGAAGGGCTTGGATTAATTGTAAATTATTTTGTAATAAATAATTAAGTGTTAATTATTTAGTGAATGATAGCCTTGTCACAAGACCATAACCGAATTGTTCATTAGAGGATCAGCGGTACATAAGGTATAAGATGTAACAAAGGTAAAACGGTAATTTGTCCCATATGTGGTTACCAACACTCCTGAAAGATTGACTTGTCGTTAATGGTCAATATTCGTGCACACATAAATATTCTATAGTAAGAAGAGTGCATATGCAGGTTTTTAGTGGAGTAACCTACAGTTAACGTATGTTAATTAAAGTGGTTAGTGAGTTTAATCAGTTAATCTTGTAAGGTTTGAGCTTTTGATTGATTGGTCTATTAGGTCACATTGCTAGCTCATAAAGGTTAATTAACAACATTAAATCTTGGAATGAATTTGAATTGTTCAAATTTAATTAAAGGAAATTTGAGTTAAATGTGTATGACACAAATTAATATAAGGTATGATGATACATGATAACACCATATATTATGAGAGAATAATATGAATTTGATTCATATTAAAACTATATGTTAAAATTTACGGGAATCATATTCGTATTAAATTCTATAGGTTATGAGGGGTGTATATATTTGAATTTGATTCAAATATTAATTTATTTAATTAAATGTGATTTAATCAAATTATGTTTCTTTAATTAATTAATTAATTAATTAAGATTTAATTAATTCTTAATTAAATTAAAATAGTTTTATTTAATTTATTTATTAAATTAATTAAATTAAATTCATTTATATATATTAAATTTGTTGATTATGTTATTTAACCTAATTAACAATCTTAACACCCAACATTTTCTGGGAAATGGTGAGGTGGAGAGTACTCTCACTCTCTCTCTTCCCCGATCCCTTTAAAACACAGAATTTTTTTTGTCTATGTTTGGGTTGGTTGTGTTTTCCCTCGGAAATTATAGAGCAAACACAATATCTCTCTCCCATTATATTACAAAGTCCATCATTTCCCTGTATTTTTCTTTCCAAGGAGAAGGATCCCACAATCTGGGTTCTTGTTGCTAGAAGATAGCGAGGTAGCTTCGTTGTGGTGATCCATTTTTAGGTTCGTGATTTTTCGTTCATGCTGACACATAATTCCCTATCAAGGAAGAAGACCCGTTCTCGGTATACAAATGTAAGTTACCTTCTTCCGAGAGGCTTAACCTCTATTTTAGAATAGAAATTGTTTTCTTAAATTCAGTAACGTGCAATTTCTAAACCGAGTCGAATCACAAGGGTTCAATCGCTTCCACTGGGGATTCGATCCTTTCACATATGTACTTGCTGACCTGTGTGGGAAGTTGCTACCCATCTATGGAACATGGAGCACCTGAAAATGTATTACCTGTAATTTTTCCCATCCCCAATATGAGATGTAATTGTAACAACTATTTGAGCAACAACGTCACGAGTCAAGAGACAAGCTAAGATTAAATGGGGCCCACTGTGCATTTCTATATTCCATGTCTACTGCCTACGCTTTATCTACATCATACTGAGCTAAGAACTCTTTCCAAACTAAGTGAGTAGCGACCTCGTTAAACTCAGTTAGTTGTCTTATATTGGATACTTCAATGAAGTGAGCTAAAATAAGATGTAAAACAAAATATAAAAAAAACCACATTACAACTCCCAAGTGAGTGAGTGCTCTACAAGTCTGACCTCAATCAATTGGTAAATGCAGAAGTATAATAAAAATAAACAAAATGAAAATGAGAAGAAAACAAGACTTTCATTTCATTTTTATATTCAAAATACAAAAGGTTGAAGTGTATAGGCCTCGACCTGAGAGGGTGAATTCCAAAAAGCTGAAAGTAAAAAGGAGATGAGCCGTGAATAAGCTGTGCTTGAGGAGGATCTTGATTCTCTTCAGAGCTCGTCCCAACGATATCTACAACTCTCTCATAAGAGAAAAGCTCCTTCATATACTTGGCGATGACTTCTTTAGGGTCCTTTGTCTTTTGTGGAAGAGTGGTCCACACTCCACGTAGATCTGCTTCATTTCGGACAGAACGAGCTCGGGATGAGTCCTCTTCAACTCTATTAAAACGAACTTAAGCCCGATATCCATAAGATCCTTGGCAAAGGAAGTATAGGTTGAAGTCTCTTTAAAGATGCCTTCAACGAACTTTTCATCCTTAAGATTGGCCTGCAGGTCACTGAGCTCTTTTCGAATGACCTCTTTCTAAGTGTGTATAGTTTCCAGGTCGCGCTCAAGGGAGAGGGACTTGGCCTCTAACTCCTCATATTTGTGCAGCCTTTTCATGACCTCCTTCATAATGGCCTTACACCTTGCCACCTATTCACTCATCTCGGCCATCGTCTCATTTGCAGCCCGCATATCAGTATTAAGCCGCACCACCTTGTCCCTACTGACCTTGACGTCTAGTAGTGCGGTTTTGCACGACTATTTGTCAACACACAACAGCTTATCACGCCAGTCCAGCTCGAGCTTTATCTGCGCAGTAGTTTGGCAGACCATCATGACAGCCTACAAAAGAACAAGCAACATCAGGTTAGGTCGCGAAGCTACTCATGAGAGTATATAAAAAAAATATGTGGAGACTTACATCAGCTACGACGTACATATCTCTTTGAATGTTGCCCGCTGTAGGCATCATTACCAAGTGTTGTCTTTGAGTTGACCTTGCTAAGCATCCCTTAGCGACCTCCTGTACAGCCGCCTTGATTCGGTCGCTCAGTGTGTTGGTGCAGATGTGAAAATTGAAGTTCTAACAGGCCTCTAGTTGAGCTCTCTTAGTAGAGGGCTCCCCATCTTATTAGAAAAGACGACTTTGCGACCCCTCTTCTCAGCTTTTTCCTTCTTCTCCTTCTTCTCATTCCCCTCTTTATTCTTTTTATTCTTGGGGGAGGATCTGACCTTAGGAGCAGGAGGAACGACGACATCACCATCAATAACAATAATCTCAAGAACTACTTTCTGTGCTGAAGCACTCTTCGCGGTGCCAGCTTGAGCTGAGCTGGCCTCCTTCTCCTCGGACATTTTTACTCTGTTGAAGATCTGAGGAAGCATCTCTGCCACTACAAAGCAAAAATAATTAGTGTAGAGTGGAAACGAAAAGAATAGCTAACCTACCTGAATGAGTTAATTAGGCTTATGAATCTGAGCTATCGCCAAAGAACTCGTATAGACCGTACTTTATAAGTGTTGTGTCAGTGATTAGGGACTTTGAAGTGTGCTTGTTCACGCCGATCTACTTAATAGCCTTCAGGTACGACTTCGTAAGGTAGGTCCCTTTGGGGAGTGGTTTGGGCGTTACTGCAAGAGAAACAGGAGTTAGAAGTAGACCAAAGTAGCAAAATGCTGAACTACAGGTCGGAGCTCTTATCTAGGTTGCTGAAACTACTCGACACCACATGGAATGGCTCCCCATACTCATTATTCACAAGCCACTCGCCATTGACGTAAAACCACTGGCCCTTCAATATTTTATTGAGGAATGACCTTTGATCATTACACTAGTCCCAAGACGAGTACAAAAATAATGCCTATACTCTACTTTGGGCATGCTTTTTAAAGTATGAGTACTGTACATCTGATCGACAGTGAGCAACTCGGTAGGATGCAAACCCTCACGTTCTCTCCACTGACTCTCCTTCCACCACATGTTATAACACCCGTATAGCATGCCTCATCCACTAGGAGTGAGCTGAGCTTGTGCCAAGTTTACCGCATTCAAAAATTCTTGAGTAAAGATTGGAAAAGGAAGACGCACACCGAACTCAAACTTCCTCAGGTAGAACTCGACGTGTTCAGCTGGTGGTTCTTCCAAAGTCTTACCTCGCTTTGGATACCTAATGCCTATGTAATCTGGGATCTCATATTTTGCCTTAATAAAGTCCAATACGCCCCTGCTGTGCTTGGATGGATAACCTCACTTCTAAGTATTTTCTTATGACCTCTAGGTATTAGCATCTAGTCTAAGCTAGAACAACATGACAATTAGATGATATGCATGCCGCTCCCTAAACTACGTTTGCAAGTATCTACTCTCTACATATCACAAAAAGCAAAAAAAGCTAAAGAAATAACTGACCTCTAGACGGGAGCGATATCCAACTCAATTCGGTGCGAGAGCAAAAAGGTTCGAAACCGTGAAAAATGAAGACCTGAGGGGGATCCTATATATAGGGTTCCAGAAACAATCCTAGCCGTCCACATACGCACCGTTGAACGACCCATGTCGCACCACGAAGCACGGAAAAACAATGCACGTGTGTTCCCTTGTCAGAACGATGCTCCACGTTATGTTAGGACGATTAAAAATCAACTAAACTCGCGCCATAATAGGTTGGTTCACAAAACTATTCTTATTACTTTCTAACTCCTCTATCAAACCGTAGCTCGGCTTTGCCAGAGAAGAAGCCAATGTTGGTGTTCAAAATTTGAATCGACAAGTGTCATCTCCTGCTCAGTTCGGAGTTGTCAAGAGGTAGAAAATAGGTCATCCGTACGCACCGACCTGATCCATGTCGAACTAAGATCATGAAAGTTATACACGCCGTCCCGAGGAATCCAAGCTCAGGCCTGACCACTGACATGGGGGCCCGACTGCCGTAGCCATGGGTAGTAACAGCACCAACGACTTTGTCTCCCCTGCCTACCTATAAAAGGGACACTCCAACGAAGTCTCAAGTATGCAATTCCTCCGAGAACGACTTGATACAGTTCGAGCTCACACTAACTTGGGCGTCAAAGTATTTGTTCCCTATGTAGGTTTCATCGAGATCGCACCTCGGAGCTCGTCCTCGTTAGCCCATGACCCGACCTTCGAGCTCGACAGAAAATAGCATCAACACCCGCATACATTTTAGGCACAAATTTAAATTAGATCAAGTAGATCTATGAACTAGAAGAAAAATATCAAACATATTAGAATTTTATTAAATAAAAAATAGAAAGTTTAGAAGTTTTATTAAATTTTTTTAAAAAATTAGAAATATGTTACACACAAATTTTGTACACTATTTAAAGTTTCTGACAGAAAAGTGAAATAGAGTCCTTTCACTTCTATCCGATTTCCGTAAAAGAATGAAAACCAAATTACTGGATAATATGACCCCGATTTACTTATTCTAGGAGTCTAGAGGATGTATATTTCATTCCAACTTTTCGTCAACACCATACTTCAAATTTTGAATGTATATATATATTATTTGATTATTCTAAAGTTTTTTTTTTCTTTTGACGGCAATTATTCTTAGTTAAAGGAAAATAAATAGAATAGTCACAAGTGGACACGTTGGTAGGCCAATCAGGTTCAAGGTCCCATCTGTTTTCAATGTGGGATGCTTAACATGTCCCCTAACCAGGTTGTCGTTTGAGCGTTTTGGACTCCGATACCATATCAATATTCATGGGTTCCATCTCATAACCAATTGACAATGAAAGGAATAGCTCATGTCTATTATAATCTATGTTAGGTCCCCTCTCTTTTCAATGTGGGATCCTTAACATGAATCTCGTTTCTAGTGGTTCAATTCTTTTATAATATATGTTTGGGGTACTTATATGAATAACATAAAATAAAATAAATATATGTATTTTATAAATAAGTTAAATTATATGCTGAGCCACTTAACTTATATGTTTGTATTTAATTCATCTCTAAATATTAAAAATTATGTTCCAAACATTCAATTTTATATCTAATTAACCACCGTGGGTGGTGGCATAGTAGGCTTATGGTCGAATGGGGATATCCCTATAGGGACCTACCGGGACTTCTCCCTATGCAAAGCGCGTACTGGGACTTCGTCCTATAGAGACGAGTCTCACAATGTTGATTACAGTATTAGGTAGTCGTCAGACACTCCTGGTTATAAGGATCAAATTGTAGAAGCCACACTGGATTCCGAAGTATCAATTTTATATCTAATTAATAAATCTGTAGACTTTAAAAAGTATGAAATAGATCCATAACCTATACACATTTTTCAAAATTAACCAATATATAATAGACATAAAATTGAATCGTGTGTCTAATTGAATCCTAAATTTTAAATTTTTGTGTCTAATATATTTGCCGATCTTAAAACTTTCAAATAGGTCAAACTTATATTAAACAAAAAAATTTTAATTTCAGGTACCTAAACCGAAATTTATGGATTTATTAGAAATTTTCTATTCAGTGTCTTTTTATAGACATAAAATAAAAAATTCATTAATCTATTATACACCTTATTTGACAATAATCTAAAACTTCAATGCATAAACTTGTAATTTAACTTTATATTTTTTAAACTTTAAAGGATGGCATAACAATAAATGAGACTCAAATCTGTAATATAAAACACATTAATTAAGAAAACGTCATACTTATAATATATTTAAAGAAAAAACGTTGTCACAGTTTTTAAAAGTAATTTATACTAATAAAATTTGTATACATTATACTATTTTGGAAAAAGTCAAATTTAACCCCAAGTCAACAAAATATATCAATTTTTATGGTAAATGAATTTATATTTCATCATAGTGCACTAAATAAATGTTATAATTTCACAAACTTCAAAAATGTTGTAATTTTTAAACCTCCATTTCTATTATCATTCCAAAATTTGTTGAAAAAAATTCTCATATGCATTAAATAAATTATAAAATATATTATTTGGTATGAAAGTTGCTAGTATTCAGATTAATACGAGATTAGATTTTTTATCTTTTTTTTAATTCAAATTTGTAAGTTTTGGTAAGGTTACTTAATGATCCATTTATCTATTAATCTCACTTAATTTTGTGCCAAATTTTGTTTTCATTAAATTAGTAAGTCTATAGGATTTTTTACATTATTATTGTTGGTTAAAATTGTTGGTTGAATAAGGTTGAAATTGATTGAGAGTTAAAATTGCAACAATAATCTATGTTTAAGATTTATTTTGATAAAATTAAAAGTTAAGCTTAAAAATTAATACAACCAGTGTTTAAGGCTAAAATTTTATTCTCTCACTATTTTTTGTAACTGCTGTGTGCTACTTCATTCCATTCTGACCACTCTAACTCTCGGATGGAGCTCGTATAATGTGGCTGGTGCTTTAATACCGTCTCCAATGTAGCCTTATTCAGCAAATAGGAGTTATTGAGCTGCGCGCGTGTAAATCACTTCCATTCTGACCATTCCATTCCACATTAAAATCATGTTGGTATTAAGCTTATTCACGAGTATGTTCAGCACGACTGGCAATTTTAAAATGCTACATTAAAAAATAAATAAAAATAATCTTCACTCCTGGCTAATTTGAGATGGCCAGGGTAGTAGTGCTGCGTCTTTCTTGAATAGTAAATCTAATACGTGAGAATCTATCTGCTTTCCACCAAATATTTGGAAGAAAAATAACAGTGAATCCTTGTGAATAAATCATGAAAGTTTAATGTAAGAAATATATATAACTCGAATGTTTTTGTAATAAACTCACAAGAAGAAAATGTAACAAAGCACCAAATGCTGACTATGATTTGAACTCAAGGCAAAAGCAGGATAGAATTAAGTTATTTGATTTATATCGTTGATACGCACACTTTGTATGATACCGATGCGTACAGAGAGAGAGAGAGAGAGAGTTACCGGCCCGATTCCAAGCGAGAGGCTAAAGGTGATGACAGGAGAGCAGAGAGCACAAAGAATCGAGATGCCAAGCAACTATAAATGCATTTCGTCATCTGTGCTCTCTCTCTTCTGTCAACAATATCACCAGTGCCTCGTCTACTGTTAAACGGATCTTAAGTGAGAATGCCCAACCCATGGAGGGAGCAAAAATGCTGAAGATAAATAAAGGGAGGAACCCGTTGAGATTATTGGAACATTGACAGTTTACGATGACTTCGACCCCCTCAATTTATAGCTAAAACAAGCAGGTACTATTTGCAATTGCTTTCTGATGCGAGATATTCTACAAGCCTCGCAGTAAAATTTACGCTCCGGCTATATATTCTTTTATATGGTTGTGAAAAAACCAACTACATATTGGCAGGATTCAATTAAATAGAACTATATACGTTGACGGCAAATGTTTGGAGAGGTCCACAGTGTCGCCAAGGAACAAATGAGCATGCAAACAGAAAAGTCGACGCTGGTGCGGTGTCCCACTTAATACACTCTGACAACGAAGTTAGAAGTTGGAATAAAGATAGGAAAGCCACCTTTAATACTGACCGGTTCTTCACTTGTCTGGTAAACGTGAGTGTCGTTCCATTTTATAAGTTCGGATGGCCGACCAGGAAGGACGATGAAACAAATGAGTTGTACGGTTCTTGTCAGGAGTGTACACTCACAACAATTGGTAGGTGGTGCCTCCACCTGCACGCCTGGGATCTGCCGATTGCCACTTACAGGTGGCGGAGCTCGGCATGCCCCC